>VMDR010001400.1:0-129352 GCA_007922815.1 Macrotus californicus | reverse complement strand
TATTGCATTTGATGTTTAACTTCTTTAAAACAATCTGATTTTCTTCATGGTTGGGAATAGCTTAGGGAAAAAAGGTTATATAACTCTTGAGTTTTTAGCAATTAGAACACTATTGGGTTGATTCAGGTGAGCCCTTACTGCCTTGTTTATTGGACAAGTCTGTGCATCTGAAATTTTCCTCACCCAAGCCAGTCCCCCACCCACAGTCATGGAAACCAACTTTCTCCTGAAGACAAGTCTCCTGGTTCAGTTTGGTTGGTGGACTCCACCCCTCACCAGGTTTTGGCATCTGACACTGGTAGAAAAGGTCTCAGCATTGTAAACGTAGGAAGGGTGGAGGCATCCCAATGACCTCACCCTTTCATCAAATGAATAGGTCTCTCCCAGATAACAAGCATTCTGAAACATGCCAGCCGGAAGGGAAGGGCCGGTTTCTGAAAATCAGCAGCCCCACTACCCATTCATTCAATCCCAGGCCTCAGTGCCCTGGGAAAATCATACTGCATGGATGGCTCAGCTGCTCTGACACTATGTAGAATTCGTTGTCATCTCCCGGAGAGGTGTCTGGAAAGACGAACACATAGCCATAATTATAGTCGTATTTGCAACAACAAAAATGAGCGCAGATATGTGTCAAAGGAAATATTTTTTCTTCCTCCTTGACACCTCTCTGTATTAAAAAGACAACAGCAATCCTCAGATATTGCTTTTGCTTCTCCTTGCTGGGATCCTATTGCCAAGTTCATTTCCTCTCTGTGTTTATCTTTTTCTAACTCAATCAGCACAAAACATCAGCAGCAGTAATCATAACATTCTAGATGTGCAAAGTAGTAGAGCAGCTATGCAGGGAGACACTCTCCTTCTAATACCACATGGTCCAGGGAAGAGAGAAGGTGTCCAAAGTGTCAGGTTCTTTACTTGCTTTGCCATCCTGCAAGTCATCCTCACAAAAATTTCCAAGATTACATTAAAAAAAAAAAAGCCAACAAGCCTGACACATACAGGGGCTCAAAAAGTATTACCTGAATCAAATGGAAATGTATTCATTAAATTTTAAGAAAATGTAATATTATAGTTTCAGTATTATAGCACATTTGGTGCTCGGTTTCAGACAGACCTCGGGGTTAGAATTTGTCCCCTTTAAATTCAACCACTTTTTGCTGGCCCTTTAAGTCAACTGGGTAAGATGGGCCAGCCTGTTGAAACACTTACATTCTCTACCTCAATGAATGGCTGGTCACGTATAATTAGTAGTAGTAGTAAGAAGCTTCCTGCAGTCACCAAGCTCTGTTTGTTTTCCAAAAATAAAGAAATACTTTTCTATTAACCAAGGGGATATGCTCTAGTGAAACACATTTTTATTAACATAAATTTGGAAAATGAATCCAGAAATAACACAGGCAGCATTGTAATGTAAAGTGATTTTTGTGTTATTAAAATCATCCCCTTATCTAGCTAGTTAATGAATATTTATTGACTGCTTACCCTCTGTGGGACTTAGAATTAGCTGCTGAAGAAGTTACTGTTTCTGAAGGGGCACAAGTTCTTCCAAACCTAAAAGTTCCAGAACCAAGTTGGCTGCTCTCTCAAGGGCTTCCTCAGGGTGGTGGTGGCACTTGGGGGTACAGAACAAGAAATCCAACTAGGGGTCTCTCTGCACCACGCCCCACCCCAGATGATTTACTTGTGAGTGCCCGTCTAGGCTCAGGGAAGAGGCCAAGTTTTTCAACACCTTCTCACAACAGAGGATCCTCTCCTTACCTGCTGCTTCTTCCTGCAACTCCTGCTATTGTGGGCAAAGCCCTTCCTACCAATGAGAGATAAGTGGGAAAATGTACACAGTTGCTTGAGTGTTGCATGAGTTTTCCTTTAAATGCAATCAACTTGTCAATCCACAACCACTTATCTCCTTATCAGATTGTTCTTGGGGCGCTAGTGTTTCTGGAGCCAAAAATTTGTGTGTTACACTAGATCACACCCACCTACACGATGTTGCCTCCTGAGCTTGACCTCTCCGAACTTCCCTTTCCCTATCTCCTAAACCATCTGTCCTCCCTCTGATGTGAAGATTGAAACAATGAGTGGGAAAGTGCTTTGGAAGCCGAAGTGTGGCAGGGAGAGGACAATGGTGATGATTACTAATAGCATGTGGTGCCAGGCACTCTACCCACGCAATGCTTAGCACCCTTTGGCAAGGTGTGCTTGCCTCTCCAGCTCCTCACCTCATTAGAACTTATGCTCCAGCAATGTGAGCTCTTTATTTTGTTGCTGTATCACCAGTCACCCAAGGAGTATTTGTTTAATAGGTAAAAGAGTGAACTGATGTTTCATATATGCTGCCAAGTTGTTTCTATCTCCTTATAATTTAAGAATATCAGCATAAGGAGTTTATTCACCAAAATCCTCACCAAAATTCAGTTGAAAACCTTTATGCTAACTCTGAACTGATTTAAGAGTGCACTTCAAAAACAATTACTGTTTGCCGTGCTGCCATGCTGTTTTTCTTGGAAACCTTATAAAATGTCTTAAACATCATAAAGCTAGAAATGGTGAGCAAAAATAAGTATTGTATTCCACTCTGTAGGTGAGAGATGTGAAGTTTCTTGTCTCTGGTGTGGTATTGGTGGCATCAGCACGGTGACAATCACATGCTTTGTCTCTTGGTGACCCCACCTCCCTCTTTTCTCCGTGGACATGGGTGGCTGAGTGCCCCTGCCGTTCTGCTGAATAGGGAAGGGTTTCTCTGTTGAGCCCCTCAAGTGGGTGTTGCCGTGTCACCCTCTAGTGGCTTCTGTCAAAGCTCCAAGAAAGGGAAGAGGAGGTACTGGGGTCACACAGATGGAGTGTCAGCTGGTGAGGGAAGAGATTACGGGAGAAGGTACTTACGTAGTCTTGGAAACCAGAAGAGTGGTCGTGTATTCATTTAGGAAATGCTGAGCGCCTACTATGTGCACGACTCCAGGGGAACAAAGGTGATGGGTGGCCTCCAAGCCATTGTCTTGATGAAAAGATACTATTGTCAAAGGAACTAAATGAATTAAAAGATGGGAACTCCACTTCACCTTGGTTGTCTCACCTCAGACCGGTCTGCAGCTCTAACCAGGTACTGACACATGGAAGGCACAATAAACTAGTAGTATTTCATCACTGATATCGGCGTTATACAGTAATTCCTCGCTAATGCTGTCAGTAGTTCTGTCAGAGTTCTGTGACTTTAAGTGAAATGGCATAGAACGAAACCAGTTTTACCATAGGCTAAGTCTCTATGGCATTTCAACAACAGTGTAAGAAGATGATATCGAGGAGGCTGCAGAATAAATGATCGCCAATGGGATAACCTCGCTTCAGTTTCACGCGTCCAAAGCTAAGTCTCTTCTCCACTCCCCTCCTCCCGTTATTTTCTGTCTGCATTCACACCGCCCACTGGTCAGATCCAGAGGCCGAAAAGTCAGCCTGTGCTTTTGCTCTCAAGCCCTCAGCCACAGTAGCCAACCAGTCACTGAGTTCTCTCGATTCTGCCCCCTCTCTTTCCTGCTGCCCCTGCCCTCATCCTTCTCCTCAGCTTTATGTTGAATGGGGACTCCTAACTCCCATTTCCCTGCCTTTGGATTTTTTTTCTTAAATGCATACTCCACAATGCTGTCAGAGCGTCATTCCCAAATGCAAATATAGTAATATTGCTTCTCAGCTCAAAGGGCTGTAAGTTAACTTTCTAAGGTAGTTTAGCAAACAGGGCCTTGCATGATCTGCCCCTTGACTGCCTATCATAACTCATCTGCTGTCCCTTCCTCCCCTTCCCCGCGTCCACTTACCCACACACGTACATGCTCTTGGATCCATGCAAGTTGACGTAGGTTGGTTTGCCAAATGAATCTGGCCGTTTTATATTTCTGGGACTTTATACATGCAGTTCCTCTGCCTCAAATATTTTCTGACCCCTTTGGGTAATTAAAGATCACTTACCCCTTAGACGTCTAATCTGGCTTATATTTTAGGAGTCCTCCTGGCAAGCAGTCCTATGGAGATGCCTCTCCTCTGCTCTCTGGTTGTGGAATGCTTCTGTGTCCTCAGACGTACACACTGTCATGGGCTGCTCCCCCCACCCACCATTATCAGATCCCTGAGGGAAGGCACTGTGTTGTAGTCAACTTTCAACCCCTAGGCCTGGCATGACGTTTGGAGCAGAGCCAGCCTCTGTTAAATATTCGTGGAATTAATGACTTGAAAAATGAACAAGTGTGTAATACATTAAACTTCTACCGGGGAAGGTTAACATATTTAAGGGAAACTGGCTTTGACAGTGTACTACAGTTGTGTGTATATTTTCATAGGGGGTGCCTGGGTGAAGGGTGTTTGGGAACGCTTTATGCTGTGTTTGTAATTTCTTTGGGTCTTAAAATATTCAACATATATAGCATTCCCTAAAAATCTAAGCAAAAGAACTTTGTGTAGCATTTGATTTCCTATAAATTATTCAAAAATCAGCGTGCTTTAAAAAAATTAAAAGTGGTGGTTCCATTTTGCCCTAAAGAAGAATGGATGGCATCTTCTAAGAGTCCCTTGGGGAAACTTCAAAGGTATTTTGGTCATCGTCACCTACTCTTCCCCTCTCACTGCCAGCCAGAAGCATCTACACTTTTCTTTGTCCAAAGACAGCCTATAATTCAACACGACTTCTCTCTCTTGTCATCTGAGAACAAGAAGCAGGGTTTAAAAGTGTAAGCACTCTGAAAGCCGGGTATCGTGATGTATGTGCCAACCACTGACAGCAACATTAGCTTCCATGCCATCTAGAGGAGGGGAGCATGTGTAGGTTTTCTACTTACTACCCAGTCACCTGGTTCAAGGGCAATTTCAGGGTCCCTGACCAAACTTTACTGTCAGTTTATAAAAGGTTTTATTGGGATAATAAAGGAGGCACTGTGGCTCCCTTAAATGGGAAGGAGCAGGTCAGATTACACTCCTACAGGGTTATGGACTGAAGTTTATCACCACCGTAGATAATAATAATAAATATCATGGATAGGGTCTGTTACACAGCTGACAATTATTTCTCACAGTTCTAGAGGCTGGCAAGTCCAAGATCAAGGTGCCTGCACATTCATTATGTAGTAAGGACCTGCTTCCTGATTTGCAAATGGTTGCCTTCTTGTGGTGGAGAGAGATCATTTCTCTCATGTCTTCTTATAAGGGCACTAATCCCATTCATGAGGGCTCCACCTCATGACCTAGTTACCTTCCAAAATCTCCACCTCCGGATACCATTGCTTTGAGGATTAAGACTTCAACATATGAATTTGGGAGGGACACATGCATTCAATCCATGGCAATGACCTTTTGTCAAGATGGTACAGAGAGAAACAGGGTGCAGGGCAAAGTAACAGGCAAACTGAGAGTGGAAACATGATGAGACCTATTTAAGGAAAGCATGCTCTTTCCTCTTCATGGAACATTTTACTCATCTTCACTGGCTGAGTCCTACAAGACCTTGAGGTTATTAACGTCCTACCAGAAGCTCTCCCTGACCCTCCCGCACCCACTGTTCATTTAGACTTGCAGGGGTGTACAAACTTTTGGCATCTCTGGAGGAAGATGTCTTGAGCCACACATTAAATACCCAAACACTAATGAAAACTGATGAGAAGAAAAAAAGGTTTTAAGTAAATTTACAATTTTGAGTTGAGCTGCATTCATAACCATCCTAGGCTGCATGCGGCCCACAGGCTGCAGGTTGGACACCTCTTAGAGACTGGGTATGTGCCCCTCCCCCATGCTCCACCAGCATCCTGAAGTTTTTCCTCTTAGAGGACCTATGACACATACGAATTGTAGTTACTGGCTCGCCTGTCTGTCTCCCCCATTCAGCTGTGATTACAATCCTGGAGGGCAAGCACTACATATTGTATCTCCAGTACTGTCCAACAGGTAGATATCTGTTAAGGAAATGAAGTGTGGTTACAGGTGAGACTCAGGGGATCAGTCTCTTCTAAACCAACAATTCTGTGACCCTGAATTTTCCTGTAGATTGTATATTTTCCATGGAACTAAAGTGAACTGTTTTTGTTGGCAAAATGAAACCTGAAGTGAACATTAAACCAACTGAAAGTTTAAAAGAAAACAAAAGCAAGAAATCACGATAACCTCAGGAGACTTTGAAAACTCTGTATTATTTCACAAGAGGAACACTTACCCGTTAGCGGCTTGCAGGGAGTTGCCAACCAATCTGCTCTCCTGATGGCCTTGGACAATATTTAGGCATTTTCCCACCTAACATGGGTTCACTGTTGCGCATGAGTAGATAACCTCAGGCATTCGTTGGAGTCCATCATTTCTCAAGCGGGGCATAGCCTGCTAGCGTGTTCTTTATCTCCCTCTTGAAGACCAAGCCGCTTCTGTGATGTGCACCTACCCAGGGCGGATGTTCCAGTGGCTTTACATAAACAAGCAATCCCCAAATCAAGACTTGTTCCCACCAGTGCAGTTAATTAATCTGTCAGTTAACCAACAAATGTTTATTGAAGTGCAGGCCCTATTCCAAGCAGTAAACAAATGAGAGAGAGGGAGGGGGAGGTGGGGAGAGGCTTGCCTTCAAGGTGCTCACACAATTCAAGGAGTATGATTGTACTGGTTGATGATAAACATACAAATTATAAGAAATATCCAAGGTAATAGGAAAAGGATTTCCTGATTAAAGGAAATAACAGTTAGGTCTTTGCTTTACTGGGTGTCTGGCTCGGGGCCAGAGAAAACACTAGTTGTAAGGATTATTATTGTAAAGAATTTGTTGTAATTAGGTAAACCAAGTGCTATTAACTCTGAGTTACAGGGATATGGAAATAGAGAGCCTTCTTTGAAACGGCATTGGCAGCTATGTTTTGCCTGTGGGCTGCAATGGGGCTCAACAGAGAACTGTATTATTTGGCACAAAAGGAATTTTCCTCTTTCCCCTGTTTGTCTCCAAGGAGCAGTATTGGTTATTTAATATAGGTAATGAAGTAAAAACTTGACGAGTTCAAAGAAAATTAGGGCACATTTGTTTTTCTGTCTGCCTGACTGCAGTAACCCGTTAGCGGTCAATCCCTTCATAGATCCAGACGCACACAAGTGAGAAAAATCAGAGTCAGAAGAAAGAGCTGGGTGTTTATTGTCAAGTCCCTCGACATCCTTTCCTGTGCCATCTGCTTAATCTTTTGATTTATTTGTGCACCACCTATACTATTACTTACATAATATTTTTCTGTAAGTCAACTCACATTTTTACTTAAAAAGCAAGTCTGATGTTACCGTGGGTGGAAAACCAATTTCACTGCCGTAAACACAACAGTCATATACAATACAGTAAATGAGGCGACACCCTCCTAGCCTAGCTAGCTAGTGATACCTGCCACAGGCTCTGATTCTTGAGGTCCCCCTCTTTGTTCAAGAGGGAAATTGAAAACTGTGAGAGGGGGTTTAGAGATGCTCCAGCGTAAGAGTGAAGGCATCTTTCTTGAGGCCATTAGAAGAAATGCCTGAGACCTGAAAAGGGACCTTCCTCCCTGTGTGATTCAATGTTATTATCATGGCCGTGAATAAGCTTCAATAACATCCGGCTCCATGAAGGAAAGACCATCTACACTATGGGACACATGGGGCAGATGGCCTTGAGAGATGACTCCCCGACTGAGAGGGCACAGAACTCTCAGATACACCCTCTAGTCAGAGGCAGGGGGGAGTGGGGCCGTTGGAAGCCCACCAAAGGCTAGCTGATGCTTCCACCTTTCACAGCCCCAGCCAAAATATCGCACCTCATTTTCTATCTTCTCTCTGGTGAAGGCAGGTCAACTGACTGGAAAACTCCCAAGGACACAGAAAGAAAAGGAAAACAAACAAGGTGAGATCCGTTACTAGGGCTCTCTGTGGTCCAGGACAAATGGAGGGAAAGCTCAGCTCCTTAGCTAAGGGCCGAGCTCACATGACACCTAACACTCGGGTATTTGAAACATGTCTTGTACAGGCAATATGGTAAGTCTTCATGGAGCATTTGACTTTTCATGTTTGGAACTCATTAGGAAGCAGTGTCCCCTGTCACCTTCTGTACCAGTTTTTTCCCTGACTGAATCATTTATTGTCACTTAGACGCATCTTATGTCCCGTACTTAGGCAGAAAACCTTTGTCTTAGGGCCTGGACACGCCCCAGGGTTTGCTGTTTGTGAAGAAGGAGAAAAGCACTGAACAGGCACGGCATTCCTAAGAAAGCCGAGGAGAAAAGTCAGGACATCCCCCTGGGTTACCTTTACAGGCTCTCAATCTATGTTTTTGCTGACTGGTTCATCATTCTTTCTAAGTCATTTCCTTTTTTGCTTTGTGCAAGCAAGGAAGTAGTCATAATTTAAGTTAAAAAAATTAATGAATCCTTTAACCTGTTTTCATAGTTTATGAAAGACTATTTACTCCTGGGTGCTCAAATATTGCTTGCCTAAATCATTTCATTAAAGGCAACAACAGAGGATGTCTATGATTTCAGAAAGAGATCTCCCTCTTGTGGCAAGAGCAGTTTTTGCAGCAAATTCCAGAGAATGAGTTCTTGGATGTTGAAGAACTGGGCAGGATTTTACTGACAAACCTAGTGAGGACAACTACCTTTCAGTGTCTGCATCTGGCTGGTGACTGAGCCAGAACCAGTTCTCAGGTCTCCCGTCTTCCAGTCAAGGGCTTTTTCTCTACATTTTAGAAGTTTACACTGTGCTGTGATGTCTTTTCTCAAAGTTCCACTTTCTCCTGCCTCTGTTTCCACTTTGTAAACAAACAGCTGGTAGAGATGCCATTCTCAGCCTCGGCAGGCAACATTGCCCCGACATGAAAGCTGCTTCTTGGCAAGTTTTCTCTATGGGGCAATAAACTATTTCTCAGAGCTGGGCCATAAGCTCCAGTTCTTATACCTGACAGCGGTGCGGCCCATAAGACAAGGGCTTCACATCTCTTGGGGAACAGCCATCCCCTATCATCACGTTGGGGACAATGTGCCTTGTCTAATCATCTTCCATCACTGTTTGGCTTGTTGTGGCACTGAGCAGGGCCAGACACAGTGCTGGGGGCTACCGAGGACACACTCACAGCCTGGCCTCCCAGAAGGGCTAAAATGTGTAACCACTAGAAACAGAAGAGAACTCTCTCAAGCCTTGCCACTCAAAATGTGTTCTGTGGACCAGTAGCATCAATATCACCTGCACATCTCCCAGAAATTCAGAATCATCTTGTTAGAAAGCACATTCTGACCTAGATCTAGGAACCAAAATCTTGCATTTCTCCCAAGCTCTCAGGTGACATCAATGCTGCTGGTGTCCTAAGCCACACATTGATCAGCAAGAATAAATGAAGTCACTTACCCAACTGGTAAACCCCAAATCACAGTCCCGTTTGTTCTGTAATTGGGAACAACTTGAAACTTGCTTACCAAGGTGAAGAAAATTAGAAGCTCTTGGATCTCATGAGCTTGTGAAGAGAGCCACCACTGACAAAATTGTGTTCCACTCCATATAGATTTAAGTCCCCAGGGATTAGAGAGAAAGACTTTAATTCTTGGATCCCCAAAGACACTTCTTGCCCTGCCCATGCATCTTACCTCTCAGTCTGTCATATAATCTCGAATCTACAAGTCAGAGAGTTTCTGCTCAGAATAAGGTTCAAGTTCAGCAGACTGACACACTCAGTCTCTGCTGTCTGTGAATAAGTCATTAGGTTTCCATGAACTAAATGAACTATTCCTAACAAATCTTCCCAGTAGAAGCACGCACCTGTCTGCCCCCACTGGCCGACCATGCAGCAAACAGAAACCAGGAGGCAAGGGTGTTTGGAAGAAAATAAAGCAGCACCACAAAGCTGAATGGTCCAAAAATAAAAGTAAGAATACCTAGATATTCCCACAATGATGCTGGTGACATCTGAGAAAAACAACATTCACAGTTGTTCATGTTATCTTACTTTGACTGATCTGGAGCATTGAGATAAATGTGTTTCACCCTTACAATATTTTGGGTACATTAATTAGGGACCATAGCCTCAAGTTTTCATCTTCTATGACCAGCGGAAATGACAAGACTTTTGGAAAAGCAGCTCTAGTTTATTTCTGAATTGATTTTGTAAATAATCACCCTGAGCCAAGCAAACACTGAAACTTCTTGTCCTCACTTGAGAAAGGCAGATAAGTAAGCACCAAGGCCGAGCAGCACTCCAGGGAAGTCTCCATCACTACCTTGGTCAGGTGCCCTTGCAAACAGCCTCTGGAAGAGAGATTTCCAGGGAGCTGATTTACCGGGGAGCACTCTACAGACACACACCTGCAAGGGAATTAGGAAGGATCAAGAAGCAGAGACTCTCCCAAGAAGGACTGGTTAGAGGAACAATTAACCTGAGATGCATTCACATGAGAGGCTCAGGGGGTCCCACAGGGAGCTCTGAAGCAGGGATGGGCTTTCATAGATGTCACAGATTGAGGCTAGGGAAGTGTGCATTTTGACCTGTGCAAGCATCAGATCGGGACTCTCTGGGGAGGAGTGCAGCCTTGAATGAAGAGATTCCTGGAATGGAAACAATTTCCAGGCAGGAATCAGAGGTGAAGGGAGCCTACAGCAGCCAACAGTCTTGGAAAGGACACCCCGGGAATGAGAACCTGGATCCTGAAAGGGTGAAGAGGGAACATATACATGAGCAGCACACCCCAGCATCCACTCCAGTGACCAGTTACCAAATTTCCTCTTCTCACTCCTCAGTACCACTGATGTCTTTGAGCAGTTGTCTTTCTGCTTTTGGGATATTTGTCTAATAAGAATTAACCAGGGCAACTTTAAAAAATGCCTGTACCCAGTTCCTACTCTGTGCTTCAACTGATTTTAATGTACAGCCACCGAAGAGACCTCTAGGCCTAATAAACCAGACTCTTAAATCTGAAGGACACTCATGTCCCTTAACATGTACGTGCAGTGTCTCAGGATTACATGTGGCTGGCATGGGGTAAGACTGCGAGCTGAGAATTCCAGCCCCCGCCGCTCCAAAGGGATTAATTAGAGATGTCCAAGGTGTTTAGGGGAATGAAGTGGCCAACATAAACACATGCACTAGCACCTCGCTCATGCTGCCATCTCCCAGGACTTTACAGATGAGTTTTATTGGCTAGATTTTAAACGTTTGAAGCTTATAGTTTGTTTCTTTTTCTTTCTGTAGCTCATAGTTTGTTTCTCTTTCTTCTTATTTTTGGTTCAATGTCTGCCTTTGGGTTCTCATATAAAGGAGACTTTTATCCACCTAGCTCTTGTAATCCCAGCAGTTTTGGCTGACATACAGTGGAAGCTAGCCTTTCATAGCAGAACAAACTATGCATGGAGCCTCAAATCATATTCCCCCAAACATAACAGTCATGTGCTAAAAAAAATTCCATCAAGGCAGGCCCTGCTCTAAGATACCAGCTTTATAAAGTCCATGTACCTAGGATATGCTTTTCTGTGTTCTTATGGTTGTGTGTGTGTGTATGCACACATATATATATTCTGTACCATGAAAATATTCAAATATACAGATAGCAATTTTCAAATAGATTTGCAGAAAAAATAGTATATTTGACTCTTCCTTATTCATCACCTAGCTTAAGCAATTATCAATATGTGGCCATTTTTTCATCAATATCTACAATTTCTGCCACCACCCCTTTCCCCCCCAAAAAACCTAGATTCTTTTGAGGCAGATCCCGAGTACATCATTCCATTCATAAATACTTCAGAAGAGACAGGCTTTTAAAATCTTGCTGATATTACTAATAAATCAGCACATCTCCTGGAATTGATGTGGGCCATCAGCCTATATCAGAAATGGAAGACTACAGAATTGTTCATTCAGCAGACAGCTACTGGGCACCTTATCCATGCATGTTACTTGGGGTAGACGGTAGCATTGGTCATGGTACTCGTCTTCAGAAGTTTCCATTTCAGTCTATGTGTGTGTGTGGCTGGAGAGGGAGGCAGGAAAAGCAAAGCATGGAGTTGGCTACAGTGCCATCTGTGCCTGTTGTAGATAAGGGAGGACAAAGCTTTGGGAACAGCTTTCTGCCAACACTGATTTCTTGGTTGGATTTTGAAGATTTATAAACAAATAATGACTTGGAGTTTGAAGGAAGTTCTAGACAGAAGGAAGAACCCTATGAAATGCCTAATTCTGCAATGTGCTAATGCCCATACGCCCATCTGTTGAAGTCGCCCTCCCCTATCCGCTTTGCTAGGGGGCTCATTGAGCGTCACTCTGACATTTGACCACCAACAGCCACTCTCACACCAGACAGGACCTCTGAATGAATCCAGTCAGAGACAGCAGCTCTACCCATTGACAACCTCTTCAACAGGCTGCATAGCCTCCGTGTCTTAGACCCTGCCACCCACCTGGAAGAATTCTCTGTGGATACTGTGTAGAAGGGGACACATGTGGATCTGGGCAAACTGGAAGGCATAGTGTACACAGAGTGACTCAGTGCCATCCTCTTTGCATGAGATTACCCAGTGGGTCAACAAGATTTAGTTTTCGTGGGGTAACATGGAAAGGCAGATGAATGATAGCTGACATGCTAAAACATCAATTCGATAGAATCTCTGAATGTCGATTTGTTCTTTTCTCACGTGTGTACCAATGAAAAGTTGTAACATATTTACAGAGAAAAATTGGGATACCACTTGGCAGCCTGTATTCAGAGGCATTTTGATGGAGGTACAGTATTTCACATACTATTTATGATGTTACTAAAAATGACCTTTACTGCTCACTTCTATTAAGAAATTACTGTGTGCAGCAACATGCTACCTCCATTTTTATAAATGATTTAATCTTCACAGCAGACTTACGAAGTAGATGCTAGAATTATATCCATTTTACAGATAACGATACAGACACAAAAAGTTCAAGGAATTCAGCCAAGATCATACAAGTAGTAAATCTGATGTTGAACTCAGTGTGATTTCAGAGACCACACTATGCAATATACCTTCATTTTAGATTATTTGACATTTTATGATTTCCGTGTAGAGCCGGGCTATGTCGTAGGTCATTTAGAGACTGTGAAGCTTGTTCTGTAAAAATTATTTGACCTTGACAGCTTATGACCAAGGAGGCAGGCCTCTATACGGATGTCAACACAGCATTGTCTGTCCTAACCACTCCCCTAAATTGGAAACCGCTTACAATGTCTACAACAGAGTAGTGGTTGTGTACATGTGTGCACACCATGGGTGTGTGCGTGTGTGTGTGTGTGTGTGTTCCATCCATATGGCAGACTCTACTGTGGCCATGAAAAGGCAAACTTAAAAAATAAATGGAGAAAAGGAATATATTTGAAATACGTAACTGAAAATAACTAAAATATTAAATTAAGATAAAAAACTGCATGTGCCTATGTATGCATGTGTATGTATAGACGTGCACATTGTAGGTGTACATATATATATAAGTTGCCTAACGCACTCACAGATTCCTCCAACATCTGAAAGTGGTGTTTTTATGAAAGCCCGAGTTACACCACTCTGCTTTTATGGAAAACCTACATAATACGGTCACGTAAAAGGAGAAATCTGCTTCAGATTTCTTTTGGTTAGCAAAAATAGGCACCAATGTAGGTCTTTCATAAACAATTACTATCCATATCTGTATGTTTATATACATATATATCTACATCTGTATCTAAATATAGATAGAGAAATATATATTCCAAGATAGTAGTTAGGTTAGATGTGTTTGGGGTGAGGGTGCAGAGTATTTCTATTTATTTTACTGTTTTCCACAATAAACTTACACTGATCTGATCAGAAAAGGGCCTTTGTATGCGAATGCATATTTATTTCTATCTTTGATGTAATTAAAATTTTGGTTGAAGAAGGTTTTCATAAATGCAACAGAATCATGCACTTTTACAAACTGGGTTTCTGTCCCACTGCTGCTGCTATTCCATTTGACTCTTATGCTGGGAGGAAGGTTTGAAGCCAACTCTACATTGAAGTGCTGTGGTAAGCACTTCGCATCTTGTCTTTGTCTTGACCCATTTCCAAACGCTTTTAACAAAATAGAATGAAATACTTTCACATCTGTCACCTTTCTTCAAGCTCCTGAAGGTCTTTTCCTCACTGATATTTATCTGACATGGTGAGAAAAATGGCCGTTTAGTCCATATTTGCAGGAGGATATGCTAATATAAAAGATGATTAGAGACTGCAAAATATTCTGCATTAAATAATCTGCCGCAGTGCAGCGTGACAGGTTCTCGGTTTTGCATCAACTCACCTCTCCTGCATACTGCATCCTCGAAACCGTATGTCCTTTAAAGAGTGCAATGAAGAAATTAAGGAAGTAAAGCTGCAGACAAGAAGTAGCAAAGACTTTAAGCAGGAAAGGAGGGAAGAGTGAAAGGAAAGAAATGAACATTTTTAGAGAAAATACTTGAGACCTCTAAAGCATCTGCTATTTTAAAAGAAAACCAACCTGAATGAGACCCAAAGGAATGAGGGAAATGGCCTTTCTTTGTTAGAGAGGAAATTGGTGATTTTTGTTGATTGTCTTTGATTGTCTCATTTGAGTAAGATCTCTAGTATTATTGATTAGATTGCAGGGATTCAAGCAAATGTTAAATT
The DNA here is from genome assembly GCA_007922815.1 of Macrotus californicus. Lineage (NCBI taxonomy): Eukaryota > Metazoa > Chordata > Mammalia > Chiroptera > Phyllostomidae > Macrotus > Macrotus californicus. The sequence goes on along the minus strand of VMDR010001400.1, from coordinate 114,712 downwards.
ACTTTATAGACCTATCAAGCACTGGTCGGGATGCTTGGACTCACTGGAAGCATGCCCCTCCCTGTTTCCTGGCTTCTGTGGAAGCAAAGGCTGCATCTTGGGGACATTGTTGGCTGATTGGCATCCTTTATGGGGAAAGTTAGTGGTATTCCACTTTCCTACCCACGCCTGGTTCTCTCCATCTGTTGAAGACTAGGAGATTATTTTCAATGGATTTTAAGTGGCTCAGAGAACAGAGTAGTTTCCCTAATCCAATCAGGAGCCCAGAACCTCATATTTTTCTTGGAAATTAACTTTTGAGCTTAAGGGAAGACACAAAGTCACAATGATTCATATTGGTTGAAGAGGGATTAATTGATATTTTCAATCTGAAGAGTGGAAGAACTTCGGTAAAAGGTATCGTGGATAAAAAGGGGGCCACATGTAATGCTGACAAGCTCAAGGGAGGCCTGCATGGAGGGCGCTACAAACTCAGAGACCAAAAGTAACCAAATAGGATGGTCTGAACATAAGAATTCCTAACTAAAAGCAAGTCATGGTGGGTAGTTATGTCCTAGGCCTGCCGCTTCCTTGACAAAGGTCAGTCTTTACTGTGTGTGAGCCTGTATAACGTCTTTTTGCATCTACCCATGCTAGCACATTTTTGAAATGTCAGAGTAATCTTTCCCTTTTCCATACCCCTCAGGGCACACTCATGGTGACAGAGCTAGAGACCACAGAGCTCCTCCTTGTAATCTTGTCCCCAAATACCATGTCTGTGCGCTGTAAATGTTAGTTGTTAACTATTCTGTGCCCACCAATGTAAAGGAAGTGTGTGTCTCTCCATTTTACTCTTTATCCAATCCCAGAGATTTCCCTGTTTTGCTTTCTCTTGCCCCCTTAATCTACCACCAGTTAATTTCATATAACCCTCCTTATGTTTCCTCCTTTTATTCTAACATATAAAATAATCTGCAAAACTGCCATTCTCAAGAGCATTTCTCAATTCATTAAGATTTTGCTTTCTGGCAATTGTCGTCAGTTTGGCTCAAATAAACTCGTAAAAATTCTCTACAGGTTTGGAGCTTTCTTACATCAACAGTATACAAATTTTTCTAAAATCTTAAGATCCCTAATAAATGGCACTGAGAAGTATACCAAATATTAGAATCATATGATATTTTCATTCTATTCAAACTCACCTCCAACCTACCTTTTAAAATTAATCTCCAGCATTATCTTCTCCATGAAACTGCTTGGACCACTCCAGCAGCAGCATCTCCCTGCCCCCACCTTCACTCTCTTAATAGCAGCACATAGCATGGACAATTAGACAAATCACATAATAATGTAATGGTTCAAGACTTTCACTGGATAGCTCAAAGCTCAGTAAAAGTGATTCTTCTAGTATTAATCATTGATCATAGCACCTAGCCCAGTGTTCAAAATTAAAATTCAACTGAGTACATTTCAAAGATCTCATTGGCTTCGGCAGCACCCAGTCTAGCAGATGGAAAGGAGCTGTACAGAATGAAAGACTTTTATAGGCAGGAGGAAGCAGGAAGCAGGAAGTTATACTAGACAAAACAGCAGGTCAGTTGTTGCAAGGTTACTTTCCCTCTAGGGGATGGCAGGGGGTTATCAGGCAGATTACCTAGCTGATGCTGATCAGGTGATTCCTGATTGGCTGGTTCATAATTCCATTTCTGAGAGAGCCAATATTGTAATGAAGTCTCAGTTTGTGGGGTTTAGCATGAGTGGCTCCATTTAAGGCCTGTTTTCTGGTCTTCAATGCCAGTATTGACTGACTGAGTAGCTGACTGACTGGCTGATGGAAGGATGGCTAAGTGGATGGATGCATGCAGCGATAGAGATAGTTAGGGCAATCAATCTGGGGGATGCTGTCAGAGTTGAGGTAAGAGCTGATTCATTCATAATATTTATTGGCCCACTTCCCTTGTTTAAATTATGTGCCTGGTCCCTTAGAGCTTAAGGCTGCAAATTATTTTCTAATTTTTGGAGCGAGACCCAAAGGATGTTAATTCATCCTAAGGAAAAAAACCTAAAATACACAGTCTTTATTCATGAAGAATGTTCTCTGCAGTATTATTTACAACAATAAAAAATTGGAAACAATTAAAATGTCTTACAATAGAGTTTAGTGAATTATGATACATCAACCCAGTGGAGTATGGTCATTAAAATGATAATTACAAAGATGATGGAGACATATTTATAGTATATATTATGTGAAAATGCAGATATAAAAGTATGTGTGTTAGGTTTATAACTTAATAAGGATATGGTTGTTTTCAGACCAATACCAGGAGAGAGTATGTAAATATAAAAACAGCTATGTTTCAGCAATGGAAATATTACTCTATTTTTCCTTTTTTCAAAGCTGTCCTAAATAATTTTCTTCATTATTATTTATAAAGATCAGGGTGATGAAAGATGACATGTGATGAATAAAGAAATTGGTGGGCAACTTGGAAAGAGGGAGATATGGGAAGAAAAATGGGGATAACGTGGGGGTGAAGAAACTAAATTTTCCTTAAAGGGCAGAAGGAGATCAGTGAATGCCACCTCACCCATGATGAATTTCGCTTGTGGCCTCTGTCACCTACCCATTTACTTTTGCATGAATCTTTTTCTCTGCTTCTTGGAGTTCTGATAATTACATGTGTTTGGTGTGTGTGGTAGGAGAACACAATTTTTAAAATAGTTTTATTGATGTGTAATTGATATAAGGAATGGGTCCAATTTTAAAAATGCACCTTTGGACATCAAGTAAGAACCGCCCTGATAATTGAACCCAATTATCAACTAACTGTTTTACCGGGAACCTGGAGCCGATTCTTTATAAGCGTGTTCGTTATAAGAAACTCCAACAAGACTTCATGACTGCATCTTATAAAACTAGAGGAATTTCACCATCACGAGTACATTACAATTAATCACATCTGCAGTTTCTGGGATGTGGATAATTAGCAAGTGAGAAGAAAACCTGAATTCAGTGGGGAAAGGAGAAAAGCATCTTAGACACAATGAATCACACGCACACTTTTTTCCTACAGACTTTTGGGTATGCACCTGGGGATGGAGCTGAGAAATGGTTGGACTTTGAGGTGAAGGGAGATGAGGGAGCAGGTGAGAGATAACTGCTCCTTGAAGACACCGCAGGAAGCCCTTAACTTTGAATTCTCTGGTCTCTCCTCCTCAACGAACACCACGAGAATTTTCCACAGTGAATGACTGGTAAATGCACAGAGGGACAGGACAGAGCTATACATATTTTAGAGGGCTTGACTTTGTTGTAACTCTGGGATGGTGGACTTAGCACAAAAACGGGGTTCAGACAACCCAAGTTCTAGTCCAAGTCCTAACACTCACTAAGCTCTGTGCAGCTGGAGAAATCATGTGAGCACCCACCTTCCGTATGTGTACAGTGACTGCAATGACTGTGACAGTGTCAAAATAATGCCAGTGTCCCCACTTAGTTCGGCACGTTACTGTGAGGAGTAAATATGGCGATAACCTGAAAGTACTTTGAAATGCCCACGTAAGTGCTGCTTCTGTCGATAACAGGTACCAAGACCCCTCTTGGGCGCGACTTACTCGATCAGTGTGACAGGGTCGCCTTTCCCCTTACTGTGTGCATTCACCAGTTTCTTCTTTTCTTTTGATCCAGATATTTTTAGGGAATTAGACTTTGCCTTTATAGGAGGAAAAAGCCTTCTTCCCGCCTAGACCCCATTCAGCAGTCTGTCATTAAACACAGAGAGAGCATGACTAACACAGGAGAAATTGCAGTATTCTAGGCCCAATGTAAGTAAAAGGGCTACTGGATAATAGAATATTGATTGAGTAATTTGCTTAAGAGCCGTCAGTTTCCGCACATAACTGGACCACCTCTGTAACCTCACATCTTCCAAGTCATGAGGCTCCATCTGTCAAGCCCAGAGCTCCCTGCCCCCCTCCCTCCCCCACACACAGTTGGGCAAGAAAACACGTTTTCCAAACTGTACAGGGCATTAAATGCAAAAGCAATTCCCTGTGGATCCAATTCTTTCATCTAGTCAATGGTGTGTCTTTGAATAGTTTACTGACCTATGGGTGGTCAGCTTTTTACCTCCAAGTTTTAGCTTTTTTTCCCCCCCAGCATCTAGCATCCAGCAGCTCCCTTGAGCCTTAACTTCCACCATCACTTAAGACTCTTTCTTCTAATAATGCTTAGCCCACTTTTGTAGAATGTCACTAGTTTTGCATTGCTGACATTTTCTACAGAGTTCTTTTCATTTTTCAATTTGCTGCCAAAATGCCAACATGCAAATATTCTACGAATTTGCCAACTTGTCTCTGAATGGACACACACACAAAATAGTGTATGACAAAGACTAGAATCAGAAATGATTAATGATAGTGAATACATTGCCAGTTCTTTCTGCACAGAATTCAGTCCGTGCTTACCTTACACAGTTCAGTATGTTAGCAGACCTCTAAACAATGCTCTAATTATTTTTTTAAATAAATCAACAGCAGTATAATAATACTAGAGAAAGATGTTTTCCTCATCCAACTTTAGAACTGTGATACACAGTATTTTCCTAAAATTTGATCTCATCTTCACTCACAGAAGGCAATATTTAGCCTTCACCCAGTGAATATATATTATAGCTTTATTTAGCATGTCTATGAAATCAGCCTTCACTGTTCATATTTGGAGAAAATTGAAGAGAGAAGCTGCCTCAGGGTTTCCAGTGATTTACTGGGTTCTTAGTTCTTGATATTCTTGATATTCTAGGGGATATTCTTGACATTCTGGGGACACTCACAGGATTTAAAAGGATAGCGCTTTCCAGAGTTTAAATCAGAGCCTGTTTTTCCTTTATGCGTTGTCTGGTTTTGAGCTGCCACAGGGAACTTGCAAACACAGCCAAGGAAATCTTCCACTTTTTAAAGTTGGAAAGCCCTGACAAGCTTCCTGTTGAATTGTACTCCGCTACCTTTAGAAAAATAAAACTCTATCCATGAATTTTTTTGTAATTGTTAGTAACCTTTTTGAAAATAGCTATATACCCAATAGGAGAGGATAGATGAGACCCTTTGACATAAGTTTAAAGTGAACTCCTTCTCTCTTAGAAAAACGATCGCAGTGAAGTTCGGCTCTGGAGTATCTCACAGACAAACACCTTCAGAGTGCACCTGGGGGTCAAGGGCCACAAAGATGTCCTTCTCTTCGTACATTACTAAAGTCTGAAGTGGGGGCAGGGAAGGTTGGTAGGGAGCTGCTGGAGCAATGGCTACACAATGGCTGTGTGATAACTGCATCCTGAATACGCCATGAAAAGAAAGAAGTTATGCCATCCACAGTGAGTGATGGGTGGTCTAGATGTACAGATTTGGAAACGACAGAATGAAATAAGCCTAAAGGATGTAGTCATCCAGGCATTTGAAGAATAATTTTGTCATAATTTATCTTGCTTCAGATAAACAAGTAAAAGTCATACTGAATATGTTTTGAATTATAATGTCTCATTTGGCATTGATGAATAAGAGCTACTGCCTAGACTCAAAAAAAAAATGTCTTAATTCCTAGGATCCATGCAACTTGGTCTTCCTAAGCAAAATCAACTTGTTGAATTAGCAGTTATTCAACCCCTGATTCTCTGAGACATTTAAGAATAAAGCCAATAAGCTGTTCTCAAGAAAAGGGTCCAGAGGCACTACAAAGAGAACAAGTCTTGACTCTTGGGGGGTGGGCTGCTGCCATTGACATAGAATTTATTCTTTTGGTGGGTGAAGATCCAAGACCCCAGACTATTGCCTTTATTTTTCCCACCCATTCCTTATGGGGCTTTCCCCTGAGTCTGAGGTGGGGAGGGGAAACGATGCATCCACCTGTCATATCCATCCTGAAGGAGATGTTACCCTGGGACGGGGGGAAGAAGCTAAAAGGTAACCGACAGATGGTGTTACTTCCTTTATACGTGTCGGAAGGAAGGAAGGAAGGAAGGAAGGAAGGAAGGAAGGAAGGAAGGAAGGAAGGAAGGAAGGAAGTCTTCTGAAGGAAGTTGTCTGTACCCTTTACACTTTGCTTCCAACTGGAAAGTTCTCTGGGAACAACACTGTCACTGTGAGACTTAAATGTTCACAGAGAAGGGTCAGCTGTGCTAATCTAAGTTATTCAAACAGGTCAAAGACAAAGATGAAGGGTCCTGGAATCTGCAGGACTTTAGTCAGCTGTTAGTGTCCCATTTCAGAATACATGCACCTAGGGTAATATCATGTCCTGAATTAACTCTTGTCCTGGGCTTGTCTGTGTCATCAATCATCAGAAATATTAAGTAAAGTTTCCATTCTCCAGATTGAACTTATTTTATTAACCCGGGTATGCAGATTAGATTACTCTAAATCCCAGGTTCATAGTGCACTATCATCTGTGGTCAATGCAACCCTTTGTCTTATTTGTATTGTGTATCTATTCTGTGAACTTGTGTTTTCATGATAGACTTACTGCCTTCCAAATGAGTTTGCTATTGTTCTCAGTTTTTTTCCTATTAGAGACGTTAGAGCCTATGATACCTAAGGTCCCTTTCAGCTCTGATGCTCTGTGAAGTTGACTTGAAATATTCTTAGATCCGTGCCTGGCATATAACTAGTCCTTAATAAATGGTAGTAATAAACTGCCACTTATTAGTATTATCATTATTAAAGTTGATCAATTTTCACTCCTGATTCTAAACTTGATATATTGGAAAACTGATTGGACTCCCCATAAATTTGGTGACTCCTCTACCGGGCAGTAAAATTTCTAGGGGCATTTTTCCTCATTGGTCAGCTCCAAACTCCATTATCGAGTTATCCTTGATTCACAGAATCTCAGGTTAGAAGACATCTTAAAAGTCAATTTCCAGCCAAGGATGTAGAGAGAAAGAAAGGAGGCAAACTCTTCCCAGAATAATTTCCGTTTGCAGAATTTCAAGACAAGTCCTATGGAGTTCCTGTTCGCTTCTCCTTCTACTGTACTGCCTGGATTGCTGTTTATTACATTTCACTGAAATTTTCTTTCAGAGCTATGAAGAACCTTGGCGGAGAGGCCAAACCCTAGTGGGGCCTCATTATCAAGCAGTGTGTTGCTAAGTATAAGGCAGAGTAGAACTTCAAACTGCCTGGTTCCCTGCCACGTGGCAGTTGTGGAGGGAGAGGCCAGGGTCGGGTCCTCAGTGCTACTCTTCGCTCACAGAAAGGGCACGTTTGTGCAAGACTTGGATCAGCTTCTATTCCAATGTCAGCAATGGTTTCGAACTAACCGGTACGACTCTATCAGACCCTTGTCCCTGCGGCTGCTGAGGCCTTCATAACAACGCTGACTGTGATAACCTGCAGAGCTTATGGTCATGAAAGATGTGTTTTGCTGCACCTATTGATCCTTATCTGATGGCTTCATTCTATCCAATCAGCTCTAATCAAGAAAGCGAATGAGTTCATCAAGGTAGATCCCTAAGCAGGAGGCAGAATGTGCCTGTGCATCTGTGGAGAGGGGCTTCTTTGGTATTAGTTGGGTTTCGGAATGATACTCTTTGAGAATGCATACCTAATTGAAGTGGAAGATAACTGTAGAAGCAATGGGCAATAAGACGAATAAACCTATATTCGTATGTTTGATTTGTTAGATGAATGAGGTTCCAAATCTTTTTTTAATTTTTTTTTTTAAACAGAGCTAGGTCTTTCCCTTCTAAAGATATAAGCATCCAAATGGAAGAATATTCCCTTTGAGTAAGTTAAATGCTGGCTCAGGGATTGGTTTACAAAGCAGAAAAGTGGTGTGCCCATTCATTTCCTACCTCACTTTCCAATTCTCTCTCATGTTCAGTGCAGTGAATGCTGTGTGTGTGTGCCAAGCAGGGCATGCTCACAGAAGGCAAGAGTATTAGTGGAAAGGAAAAAAAGAAAGACACCATGGAGAAAAAATATCAGTGAGCAATTCTGCCACCTTAGGAAACAGCCTCCAGGCCTCAGGAGATCTGGTGCAGTGATTCCTCTTCATCTCATTCAGAAGTTGAAGCCCAGAGGCGACATGGCTTTCAAATAGAAGCATTTTGTGCTTCCTTTGCAGTCCTAAACAATAATGGCCCCAGAGTCTCAGAGAAGCCTACAGGCCATCCTTCAAATTTGACTCATGAAGTAGTTGTGCAGTCCTCCCAGTGGTGGCAGGCTCTCCCTCCCATGTGACAGCAAATGCCCACAATTCTGAAGGGAAAGAAAGGTGAACTGATGTATGCTGAGATTTGGATCTTGACTGAGTTCTTCTCATCCCATCTGAAATCCATCAGCTTCTGGAGGAACACTCCAGTCTCCCTATGGATGGATGCAGGTGGTCTGGGTGGCCATGAACTGTGATCTAATAGATAATACACTCTCTGGACTCTAGGCTGTGGAGGGAAAAAGCAATGCTTCCAAAGGGGCCCGCCAGCAGTGAGGCTGTGCCAAAACTCCAAATCCAAGCATCGTGCGTATGCTTTTGCACCTGTAAATAACCACAACAACACCACTAACAGATCACATTTACTGTAGCTGCTCAGAGTCTGATTCCACTAACCCTTTGTGCCTCCTCTCCCTCTGCCTCCTCCTGTCCCGGCACCCAGCGTGATTTCCGGCATCTTCTAGGTGCTCCAAAGAGATGTGTTGAATCAGTCAAATAAATGAGTAAAATATGTGCCCTTCTGCAAATGATTTGGTTCTTCCAATCTTCCACTTCATCAGTAATTGGGGGATAATGTTATTTGGTGGGTTTGTTTTCGAGATTAAACAATAGAGCATACCTTAGACGATGTGTAAATATCATAAAATGATAACTTTGTGAGCTATGAATAACTTTATGCATTTTATGGCCTTTCAATGTATGAATATGGAATTTGCAGATATGGTTCAGCTGAGGGGTGGTGGGGCGGGAATGAAGCCCGAGGTAAATAAAAGAATCACTGCCCAAAGCTAGAGGTGCGAAGGTTAATTAATCTTAAATGCATTTAACCAATGTTTAGGAAGAAAGCTAATAGGGGGTTGAAAAAGGGGCGGGGGAGGGAGTGAAGGAGTTAGGGATATAGTGAATACTTTTTAAGGTCAATTGACTTACTTCATAAAGGGTAAATTTTCACAAGGAATCATCTTGTGCCAAAAAAGGCGAGGAGGTTGCTCAGCAGAAGTGGGTTAGTCTGAGCCCCCCCCCCTCCAGCCCCATGAACTCCCTCCTGCCGGTTGCAGCCGCAGTGCATGCATGAGGCAGTAATGAAGGCGGCATAGTCACATATTTCATCTGAGCTTCCTCTGTGGTCCTTTTTATATTGAAGTCTCTCACTGTTTCAGGGCTGTGGCTGCGCTTGGAAAAGTTGGAAAACTTTTCCCTTGGTGGAGAAAAAGAAGCCCGCATCAGACTCAATGGAACGAATGAATGAAGTTGTTCCCTTGGCCCAGCATCCCCATCCAATTTCATACCAAATATTCATAGAAACGTCTTTCCTCAGTTCCATGACTGGAATTTTACTCTCCGGTGGTGTTGCCTAGAATAGGATGCACAGATTTCGAAAGTCAGCCGGCAACAGACTTGGCTTTGGAGCCACCGTCGTTGGCATTTGCAAGAGTCGGTGAGCCTTACGGGGCTATGTGGTAGCTTCTCCAGGGAGCAGAATGTGTAAAACTGTTGCTTTAAAAAGCATGAAGAATTAATAAAGTGATAAACCTAGGGTTATTTGTTGGCAATTGACAAGCAAGTGACCTCCTTAAATACTAATTGTTTAAGATTCTGAGCGAGGATGAATGAATCTTAGGGGCGCTTGACTTGTACCAGCGTGTAAATCTCTTTAGTCTTTCGGGAAGTGGCGGTAAATTAATACAAATTTAGGAGGGAGGAGAAAGAAGGGAGTAAAACCAAGATGCCTACACTGGAGCTATCTTCCCAGCCTTTTGGAAAGTCTCGCTTTTACTGCTGGGGGGACCCTGGAGGTTACAGCCGAGAGAACCCGGCGGCGCTAGGACCTGGTTGGCGTCTGGCTGGAGCCGCTGTCGGGCGGGCGGGCGGAGGAGGGAGAGGAGGAGGGGGGGAGTATGTGGGAAAGGAGGGGTGTTCAGGGGGGCGGGGGGAGTCATTTATGCAGAGCAGGCGCTGCTGCCATTGCCGCTCACTCTCCCCGCGCGCTGTTTGGAGCTGGAGGAAGCGCAGGGAGCAAGCTAGCGAGCGCTCGGAGCCCGGGCCAGCAGAGGGGGCGCCCGGCCGCTGCCTACACCGCCGCCTCCGCCGCGCACGGGGGCCCCGGGAGGAGTGAGGACCAGTGGAAGAGTCCGGGAGCCGAGCTCCGCGAGATCCAACTGCGGGAGGGCGCCCGCTCGGCTAAGCCTCCTCCTGCGCGCGAGCAGAAGAGCCCCTGCCGTTCGCCCCGCGAGCCAGAGGGCTGGGAGCAGGTCCCTGCAGCCCAAGGGATGATCTAGGAGCCGGCGTGAGGCTCACTTGCTCTGCTCCCAGCCGGGACTCACCGCCTCCTGCCGATCTCCCAGGGCTGTGAGCCGCGGCGGCCGGGGGCTGCGCGCCGGGGAGGCACAGGCCGGAGAAGTTAGTTGTGCGCGCGCCGCTTAGTGCGCGGAGCGAGCGAGCAAGCGAGCGAGGGAGGCAGCGAAGCGCCGGGGCCATGGGCTGGGGGAGCCGCTGCTGCTGCCCGGGACGGCGGGACCTGCTGTGCGTGCTGGCGCTGCTCGGGTGCTGCCTGCTCCCCGTGTGCCGGACGCGCGTCTACACCAACCACTGGGCGGTCAAAATAGCTGGCGGCTTCCCGGAGGCCAACCGCATCGCCAGCAAGTACGGCTTCATCAACATAGGACAGGTAACGACAGAGTGGCCAGACCTCGGCCCAGAAGCTGCCCTGGGAAAGGGGGCTTCCCTTCGACATTGCTCTTCTTGTCCCCTTCTCGTCAACCCCCCTTTCCCCTCTTTCAGATGTGCTCTTGCAGCTGTTGCCCTAACTCTTGAGCGATGCTCTTTCTCCCCCTCTCTTTCTCTTACACACATATACACACTCACTCCCCAAAAGTTGCTGGGGTTTGCGTTTTGTTTACTTGTTTCTTAAGAACTACGAGGGACAGGTAGGGTCTCAGGAAAAATGATGAATGTGCATGCTTCCGTGGTAGTTTCAGATCCGACCGGACCTTTTGACATGGCAAGTCGGGGAGCACTAGTAGCCTGAGCTTTTTTGGCGGGGGGAGGTAGGAGGTAAGCACGGCCCTGGTGCCGGCCCCTTTTGGTTTCTAAGAGCTGGGGTTGGAGGGAGGCGGGGAAGGGAAAATCTTTCCTGCTCGGACCTGAATTTAGCCCAGAAAGAAGTTTCCTCTTTTGGGGTAGAAGAGATGCTGGGCGCTGGAGGCGCAGGAGGCGCTGGAGGCTCCGGGACTGAAGCTGGAAGGAAGGAGAGAGGCGGAGGGAGGGAGAGGGGGCCGGACCCGGCGTGAGCACAGGTTTTGGGGGAGCCCTCGGGCTTCTTGGCCTCTCGCGCGGGATCTGCGTGTGGGCTCCCGGAGAGGGGAGGTGGAAAACGTCCCAGACTCACTGACTGGGTTGTGCTCTGGGAAAACGGCTAGTCTTCTCCCAGAGGGATGTGCGGAGCCTGGAGGTGGCGTGGGGTGAGAGTTGGGCGGGCAGCGAGTCGCAGGTCTGTTTGTGGGTACCTCTCAAGGCCTTTCTGCAGAGCTGCCTCTCTGGGGACAGAATTGAATGGTGTTATGAGGGTGATTGTTAGCGCCACAGATTAGGAGGTACCTCCGGGGGAAATGGTCTTGGCTTTCTCTCTCTTTCCTGCAAGAAATGGGGTGGAGAAGGCTGTGTAAGCGGTCCCAGAAGGTGCCTCTGTCCCCAAATACTCACACCCCCACCCGCTTCCCCGATTCTGGTCGGAGGAGGATGCCCTGCTAGGTCCTGTGGAGACTCGGCTGGGGGTGGGAGGTGAGGGTTATGGGGGCACCCTCGCAGCAGATGCGCTTCTGGGACTGCTGGTATGCAGGTGCCCTGCATGCCCTGCCTGGGTGAAGCGAGAGGAAGGGCTAGCAGAGGCTGGCTGCCAAAGCAAGACAGCACAGGCTTTCTGATGTCATTGAGCTCCACATCCAGGACCGGGGGCCATGGAGCCTAGGGACTCCTCACCTAGACAGGAGAGAGGTGGCAGAGCTGCTGTAGCCGCATCTAGGAAGAGCTAGGAGTGCTGGGGGTTTGGAAGAGCAGGAGCAGGAAGTCTTACACTTTGCTGGTCCAGAAAGAAGATAATGTTCCAGAATGGTCCAGAAAGAAGATAGTGTTCCAGAACAGGGCAAGGGACAGTCTGTACCATCTACCCCACCCTCACCCCAAACGGACACCTGGAAGGAAGTCAGGGAAGCCAGCCAGATTTTGTGGCCTGAGTGCTTGTCATTTTCAGGAGAGTTCATTTCAAATGGCTTGTTAGGATTATGCTGGTAGAAAACACTGAGTGTGTTCCAAGTCTTTTTTACATGAGCTTAGAATTGGGTGCTGCATGTGCTCAGGTGTAACTGAGAGTAGTCATGCCAATCTTTCCAGAGACGCGTCTCTTGGGTTCAGCCAGTGTTGAGCATCTCCCATATACCAGGCATATTGGGAAGAATAAGTTCTTGAAAATATACCGCTTTCATAATCTACTTGGTGGATATTTGGTGGATATTACTTCATGTACAGCAAAGAGGAAACGAGACTGGAGAAGCTGACACACACAGGGTCACCCAGCTATGATTCAGACCTACCTCTCTCTGGTCCAGGCCTAATCCTACATGGCTCCTGCCTTTTAGAGAATCCCTCCATCCCGTGCAGGGAAGGAGGAAGAAAGCAAAATCCCTGTTTCCCTAAATTCTCATCACTTAGTGGCTCAATAGCCTGGATGCAAATATCTAGTCTTTCATTCAAACAGACCTGGACTTCTTGAATCTAAGAAGCTTCATGACTGGCAAGGACCAAAGGGCCTATATCTGAATGAATCCCTTACATAGACTTAGCTATTGTAGAACATGGCAAAGCGAGAGAGGAGCTTTTGAACACGCAATATTGCAGTGTCCTGCAACCTCCCCTGACTTTTGACAAAGCCTTCTACCGTGACTTTTCCTTTAAAAAGTAATGCTAAGAAAATTTACATACAAATAACACCCAACACTATTTATGGTGTTTTTTTGTCAAGGCCAATGAGGAAATTTAGAGCTTACAGAAGTTCCTGAGGACCCCTTGAACTGAAGCCATGAACAGTGTAAAAAGATCAGCTATTCTTACAGTGTGAAGGAAAACGTCTCCTTTGCAGATCAAAGGAGAGTAACCCTATGCTAAGTCTTTGGGGTGGTAAATTGAGTTCACACCTGCAATATCATTGCACTGTAAGGGCCAAATGTATTTCTTATCCATTCTTAACTGCTCTGACCTTTTAACACTTTAGACCTCCTTTTGTTATTCTTTCTTTCCATCAATGAACCAGCTGTGGTTCAGTTGAGGGCAGTAACTAATTTGCAAAAGCCCCTGGAATGTTCTCCTGTTTTTTTCCCATTTGGGCTTGGGGTTCCTCCTCATGTGTCACAAATTGGAACTGAGACCTGTTGTTGTTTCTGAGGCCCTGGTAGTATTTTTGATGTCTTCGGTATAATATTTTAGGTGAGTAAGGCAGTGAATTTTCACCACAGTATAGGTGCAGTTTTTGACCATCAGAATTTCAGAGTAATGTTTTGTATAACATCTTAGCATTTAAAAGCCACCAGAGATAAAGTTTCTGGCCTGGAGATTTCTGCAGAAAAGAATGGGCGTGCCTCTTGTGTACATGAAAGATAGGATACGCAGAGTAACACACCAGCAAGCAGGCAAACAAACGGGCAAACAGAACATGCTTGACTTCCTAGAAGGAACAATAAGGAGGGGTTTTTGCCCCTTTGGTTATAGAGATACATTATGTTTTGGTAGGTTTTCACATAATGTTTGTTTTGTCAATGGTTTTGCCTTGAAATTCTGAAATGATACCATAATTGCTAGTAGTTCTCATGTCAGCGTATTTTGCTTGGTATTAGTGTCGGCTGTAGTATGCTCTGTCTTCCTTCCCCTTTAAGCCTTGACTCCTAGCCCCCTTAGTGTGTGTCTAGGGTGGCCAGTATCTGCTGGGCCAGCTGAGGGCAGGTGTGCCTGCCTGCTGGCCTGCAGGGGCATGGAAAAGAGGGAGGGCTTAGTCCTCCCCCGCTAATCACTAATTGTGTGCTCTGACCCTTTCAACTAACAATGTAGTGATTAGAGAATAGAAATGACATAAAGGAATAATACCTGGCATGATGTTAGTTGTGAACCTTTGGACTAAATCTACAAACTAGGAGGGATTAATTTCTGGTTATTTGAATCCAAGAAGATGGTCCCCTGTGAAGGTTGTTTGCAATGTGCAGTAGCTGTGTTTATCCTTCTGCAAATTGCTTACACTCCTTGATTCCAAGCTGGGGTTGCCAGCAGCAAAAGCCCCTCCTCCAACCGTATCACTTATCTTAAGCAAGATTCTAGAAGGATCAAGCCAGATCCAAGCAATCGTGGGGAAATATTTCACCTGGAGTTCCCATTGAAAGCATAGACTTGGAAACTCCGTGGATGCCACTCGCACGGTCTTTGAAAGCAGTGAAGTCATTGAACTTAATGGAGCCCCTGTTCCTTCATCTGTAAAATGACAAGTCCCTGGATAATAGAGTGAGTTAACTGTGCGTTGCTCACCACAGTCAGTTGTGCAGTGAAAGTTGTGTGGACTCTCAATGTGAAATAAGTGGGACTCAAACTTTAGATAGAGAGAATGAAGGACATTTTTTTAAAATGGGAGTTGTAAAATGTGAAGACCAGGAAAATAAATTTTTGGAGGTTGCTGAGTTAAAAGCTAAACCAGAGCTTTGTGGACAGGGAAAACGTTTTTGACTTCAACTAACAACTTAAACTAGTTTTCTGTTGGATTCTAAATACTTCTAGCTGACTTTCCGTGGCAGCGCCCTCCTCTCTGGTGTGTCCTTGTTGCGGCCTGTTAAATGTTTTAGGATAAACTTGTTGGAGATGGAGGAAAGCGAAGAAACTGTCGAAAGACTGATTATTTTATAGAGCACCTTACCCTGGTACACTATGTTAGACCATATGTGAATTTATATTTTGTTAAATTCTGAATGTAGTTTGTATGAGGAAAGTTAGAAGCAGCATTTTCTAAATCAGTAGGAAGAGATACTTTAGCAGGAAGATCCTGAAGGTCTCCTACTCTGCTGATTAATTTTGACCTGTGAGTGATGTGGGATGATTGAGAGGCTCATAAACAGTTGGAGAGTGAGTTCTGGGTACATATGGTTGGCATTGGAAATAGGGGACACGGCTAGTCTGATGGGCTGTATGGGAGTGGGCTGTGCTCCCCAAGTGAAATCCGTAGGCATTTTATAAACAGAAAAGTCAGTGGATGTGGGAGCCCTAGGTTGATCCCTGTGTGATAGATACATCTGGCCTTGCACAGGGCAGCTCTTCACACCCAAGAACCTCAGCCCTGACATCCGCTGGCCGTCCTCACATGCGTAGTTCTCACGAGCAGGGAAACCTTTCATGAGAAAAAGCAGTTCAGACTGCTTGGCCTAATGATGGCAGATCTGTTGCATTAACCTCATAGACTAGGAATGGCTTGTATGTGGCCATTGGGATTTTGGGGGTCTATTTGAAATGAAAACTGCATTTTTGTGAGCCCCAAGGCAGCTGCATTTGCCTTATTGCTATCTTTCATGAGCTTATATCCAGAGGTCCTAACCTTAAAGGTCAGCCAGAGAAGCAGGGTAGTGTGCTGGGAAAGTGTCCAGGGACGTCTGACTCTTTGGTTAAGGGAGGGAGTCCTGACCCAGAAACATCCCCTGGGCAGGGAGGGGTATTTGTGTTGTCGGTTCAAGTTGTGTGAAGTAGTGTCTGGGTTTACCCAAGGCTGAAGATTCTCCAGGCCTTGCTCTGCCTTGAGACTTCATCACTTGGCTAATTCAGGTTGGATTCATTGACAAAGAAGCCGACCTTGGCTTCCTGGATGGTAAGAATGAATGCTTGCTTGTAGACATTCACGCATGCTAGAAGATATGAATATATGTGTGTGTGCATATAGATGTATATCTGCTAATTATTATTTTTATCAAAGTTAAATTTGCAGATACTTTAGAGTGAAATCACTCATGCCACATTCTCACTAGTTTCAACAGATGACATCTCTACATCCAAGGATACCAGGAAGCAACAGTCAAAGCCAATGAACTCCACAGCTTGGGCTAATCCTAGGAGGAAAACGAGACCAGAAAGAAAACAAGATGAGCAGTCAGAAGGTTTGAGTGACGCTTCAGGGTCTGCCCTTTTATCAATCAGCCTGACTCACAGTGCCTCATTTTCCAAACAGGAGGCCTTAATTCCTGCTCCGCACACCTCACAGGTTGCTGTGAAAACGGGTGCCCTCATCTCATGAACATGAGTATATAAATAAAATCCAACTTAAGGAAACATCATCTGATCAGGAAGGGACCCAAGGAGATGCAAAGGCTGTGCAAAAGAAAGTAAGGGAGTGCTGCGGTTGCTGGGGCAACGCGTAGTTTTGCAGATTCTGTGACTGCCCCTGGGGATCCAGTGGGGGCTGAAAGGGGGAAGAGTCGGTGTTGCTCCGGATTCTCCCATCAGAGGGTACTCCGAGCCCTGGAGAAAGTTTAGGGCTGGGACAGTTGGGTAGAAAACCAACCAGCTAAGGTTCCCCATCTCCTGGCTGGCCAGCTTAGGTTCATAAAGATATTTATAGTATGCTCATCGCAAGATTTTTAGTTTAAAGAATCGAAACACAGCCTTTTAGGTTTGACTCAAACGTGAGTGGGTATAGGAGAGTAGTGGAAACTAAAACTGATGTATAGGCAGGCCCATGAGGAGTACAGATGGGGCCCTTTAGGCGCAAGTGTGGAAAACCCAACTCGTACTGCTTACATCGAACTGATGAACAAGCAGATAAGGAAACAGGGCATCTGTGGGTTAAATGGATGCGCATGCCTTTATGTGCATTTCTGAAAACTGAAGCTGAACCTTTTTGCCACACCTTACCGGATCTGTACTTTCTTTGTGGCAAAACCTCTCCTGACCTGAGCGAGCATGAATGAGGGCATCATTTTTTTTTGCAGAAATATTCATGAGTTTGATTGTGGGGATGTGTCCTTGAGCCAGGTGGAGGTGTGTGGAATGCACTCTATAGTATGTGCCCCATTGTACCTTTCTCACCTGAAGAATCCTGAATTCTGAAACACATCTAGATCCAAGTGTTTCCACAAAGCGACGTTAGCCTGTCCAGTGGAAGCCACAGGTGGTGCTGCTGTCAGGTACTTCTCTGCTTCCCTGTCCCAGCTTCATTCTCAGAGAGAGCCTTTCCCCCAGTCAGTAAAGCTCATCAGTAAAGCTCATACGATTCTTAGAACCTCTCTCACCGGCACTGAAATTAACCCTGAAAAAGATTCCAGTCTGTCTTGATTGGGTCATGTCTCTACTCCTGGGCCAGGCACTTTGCCCTGGGTGTGGCAGTATGTAGGTAAGTCACCTTGGGTCACATGTCCACCCTTAAAGGGGGGTAGATGTTGACCTTTGATGGGCAACCTGCCAACTGGGGAAGGACCTTTCCCCCAAAGTAAAAGGCATGATGTGACTAGAGTTAGGGAAAGCAGATGCGGGAGAAGAATAAAACCCACTGTGGATCAGACTATATAGGGCCTTAAATGCCTAGGGCAGGGAGTTTCAACATTTCTATGTAGGCTAAAGAATTATACGAAAGGTCCCTGAGAAGGAGGCAACAATCTATTGATTCATCAAACATGGGAGCCCACCATGTACAGTATATAAAACATTCTCTGCTCTCAAGGAGCTGGAACATTTTCCCCCATAACTGTTGTTCAGCAAGACAAATACTAATGGAGTTACAGGCAGTAAAGTATGTTCAATCAGGCCTTGGGGGGAGTCCACCGGTGGCATTGTGCATAATGAGCTAGAGGAGGCAGAGAGGCCATTGTTCTGGTAGGTTACTGATGATGGGCAGAGAAGCTGTGAACATGGAGGTGAAGAAGACTTGGAAGCTCTTGCAGAGATGGATTTGGTCTGGCTTGGTCACTGAATGGGAATGGAAGGTGGAGGGGAAGGGGAAGGAGATGCAGAGCTTATGTACCCCTGGGGCTGGGAGAGTGGTGGACTCAACTGCAGAATTGGACCAGTCTGTGGGAGCGTCAGTTCAGCCTTAATGCAGTTGAGCTAGGAGGCTGCGCAGATAGAAATGTCCACTGGACAGGAGAGAATTTAGAGTAGGAAAGATGTAAAGCCTGGTGCGCTCATCCTCAGTATCAGTGAAGCCGTGGAAGTGCATGGGATTGCCAGGCGGTGAGGCAGGAAGAGAGAGGAGGCCTGGGAATGGAGCCTAGAATGTCTGCACCTAGAGGGCAGGGGATAAAGGGAGGAGATGAGGGGAACGGGGAGGCCCTGAGGATAGAGTAAGACAGCGGCAGGAAGAATGGAAGGCCTTTTAGAGGGTGTGCAATAGCGAGAAGTGTTGTACAATCCAGGGAGAACTGAAACCTGGCTGAAAGATTTGGTGAAGAGAAGGTTAGCAGTGCTCCGAGTGCCAGAGCTTGATTGAATAGAGAGCTGGAGATGGGGTTGGAGGGAAGTACAGGAAGTGAGCACACAAGTTTTCATTGTATATCTGCCTACCTACCCACGTTTTCTTCCTTCCTCTCTTCCTCGTCAGTATACTGGGGTCGTTAGGATCGCTGGTCCGGAGCCAGTGGGGTTGGCTTCTTCTAATACTGCTACTTTCTCGTTTGGGACCCTAGGCAAGTGTTGTAAGCTTCCCGTGCCTCAGTTTCTTCACATGTTAAAAAAGATTAAATAGTATTTCCCTGATGGAATTGTTGTCAGGTTAGTTCAGAGTAGTTAAAATAGTACGTGGCAGCCCTGGCTGGTGTGGCTCAGTGGATTGAGTGCCAGCCTGTGAACCAGAGGGTCACCGGTTCAGTTTCCAGTCAGGGCACCTGCCTGGGTGGTGGGCCAGGTCCCCAGTAGGGAGGTGCGCAAAAGGCAACCACACATTGATGTTTCTCTCCCTCTCATAAAGAAAATCTTTCATTAAGAATGCAATGAAATAAAATAGTACCTGGCACATATTATATACTCAGTAAGTGTCCGTTATGATATCTTATTTTTTTAATCAAGTTATAATCAGTTTTTATATACTGTTTTCACTTAACATTATATTGTGAGCCTTTTTCCAATGTTATTAAGTAATCTTTGACAAATTTTAACGGCTGCACAATTGAAAGCACCATTCTATGTTACAATTAGTGTGACCATATATCACATTTTGCCCGAGATAGTCCTGATTTATGCCTTGTGGTAAATCAGTTCACCTCCATTAAGTACTTTTTGCATCTCCTTTGACTCTCAGACATGTCTGAGTTTGGAAGATGTGTTTGGTCACTCTAACTGTGTGTACAATCTGTGTGTGTGTGTGACCGCATGTCTCTCCTTCTGTTACTTGGTGAGCTCTCGAGTACAGGGTGGTGCCTCATTCCTGTTTGTATCCCCAGCACCTAGCACAGCGGGTGGCACAGTGGGCACTTGGGATGGGAAGCTTAAAGCATTCATGTAGAGAGGAATGGGTTTGAAAAGGAGAGAAACATTGGTGTCTTGAGACTAAGAGGAATGAAGTAGAGATTCAGGGAGTTTAAGTTGGGGAGGGATGGAAGGAGCATGCATGTGGACTGACCTGGATCTCATCAGTCACTTCAGAGGGGAAGGCCACCTGCAGAGAGAGCGGGACCTGGGTGAAATTGATGTCTGGGTGTTTCAGTGTTTCCGAAGCTTTTTAGGGAATTCTGATAAGACTCAATGATCAGTGCCTAAGAATTGCCAAATGGAATGAGGTTATTTGCTGCCTATACGTAGTTATTGCCGAGTAACTAGGGGTTAAATGAATGAGTGAAAAAAACAAACCAGTCTGTATTATTTTGTACTTTCGTTCCTAATGCTTAGTAATTTGAGATTAGAGAGGGTAAAACAAGGAGTTAGAATTCACCAGGGTGAGAGAGAAGGTAGAAAGAGACTGGGAAAGCTGGGTGGGGGTGGGAGTGGCGGGGGAAGAGTGGTTCCTGAGTACGAAGGGTACCCCCTTGAAATGCTTGACCACAGTGCCAGGCTACAAGGAAGGAGATGGGGTCAGAACAGGAGTGGTGGGCCAAAGGAGTAGGGTGAGTGCAAGGGCTGTGAGTTCAAAATAAGATAGAAGGCCAGTTTGGTAAGAGTGGTGGGAGTGGAAAGCTGGGAGCCATATCCCAGAAGGTATTTCTTTCTCTTTTCTGTAAGCTCCAGGTTAGAGCTGTTCTGTATGATGATAAGGTCAGGTCCAAGGTGAGGATGTGCTGGAGGACTGACCAGATGGAGAACGAGTGAAGGCCAGCGGGTCAGATGGAGTGAAGACACGGCGAGGCTCGGAGAATGAAAGGGTTTTCCGTTTGGGTACAGTGAGGACCCCAGGTAATTTGTGCTGGCATACACACTGGGCAGGTAGATGTGAAGTTTGCTCCATACTTCAGTTCCCGATAAATGTAGGTATTATCTCTACTTTACACATCTGTGCGCTGTTATTTGCACTGCAGGGCCTGTATCAACTTAAGGGATAAAGGCAGACACATGGGTGATTGCTTGTAACTCCCAAATGGGCCTTCCCATATTTGATTTGAGAACTGAAGATTGCACTGGGCACTGAATAGAGAGAAGAATATAAACAGAGAATGTGAAACCAGGAATAACATTTAAGGATGATTTTAAAATGGTGTATGCCATGTCACATTTTATGTTTACCTGCACCTTAAGTTGTCATGTAGCCTACTTTCCATTATAATAGTTAAACCTATAATTTATGCAGGTCATGTACTCTGCCCTTTTTACACATTATTTTACGTGGTAAAATGAAGCAAATTTTGAACATGTCTTTTAGGTTATCTAATCTTTACTGCCTTATAGGAATATAGATATATTTTTAAATAGGTTTTAAAATTATTTATAGATCTCTCTCTATTATAATATTTTAGATTGCTCTATATAATAGATTAATTTTGCTTGTGTTTGTATGTTAATCTGATTGTTAGTTTAGGGTTAGCTTCACAAAGGAAGCATTAAGTTTCTAGTTGAATCTTCTGTCATTATCTAAGAGGTTATTTGTGTCTTGGGAAAATTATGTTGTGGATGCCATGCCAGCACTGAAACCAGTTAACTTTTATTAAAAGCACAGACACGCACCATCTATATATTTGTCCTCAGCACTTAAAGATCTGATATTTTTGTAATAAGTACTTAAGGCCCGGTATTTTTCTACTCAGAGAAGCTCTTCCAGCTGTAAAAATATACCAGTTCTCTCCATATCGCTGTTCCCAGGGCTTATACCTTGTTTTCTCTAGTTGAAGTTTCTCAACCAAAATAAAACCGGGCAGTGCTCTCTCGTGCGAACACAGCGCACGGAGGGGGCAGTCCCAGGGCCTTTGATCTTATAAGCAGATATCTGTAACTGTAAATTTAGAAGTTTACTGTTTACTTATCCTGGACCTATTCTAGTCGAATTTTACTCATGTTTTGTTTTGTTTTTTTCTGTGTTTGTGGAGGACCTCATTCATCAATTTCAGAATTTTTCAAGAGAAAACTAAATTGTAGGCCATTTACAATTTATTAAAGCCTAGCTTCCAGCAAAACCTTTTTCTCTATTTTTTTTTTTTTGTAGCTCTGGGGCAGCTTTCAATTTGGTTAGTGCTTGTGAGCCCGTTTACCCAATGCTGCGTTCTTTGACTCGTCATTGGAGGGCCTCATTGCTCCTGGGCTGGCTGGATAATGCTAAGCGGTTTTTTAAAAAACCTAAAGCTGAAAAGAGGTGCCTCGAATTCCCTCCTTGGTCCCTCCAAGTCACTAATTTGCTGCATAGTTAGGGTCTCAGGTTTGCTCTCTCTTATAGGACTAGCCTTATTCATTGTTTCATTAAGAAAATACTTATTGAAGGACACCATCAAGAGGTGAAAAGACAACCCACGGAATGGGAGAAAATGTTTTTAAATCATGTCTGGGTTGAGAGACTTGTATCCAGAACCCCTAAAGTCAATAATAAAAAGACAGCCCAAATTAAAAATGGGCACAAAGGATCTAAGTAAACATTTCTCCAAGGAGGGGATACAGATGGCAAATAAACACATGGAAAGATGCTCAACATCATTAGTCACCAGGGAAATGCAAATCAAAATGACCATGAGATTCTAGTTCAGACTCACTGGACTTGCCATAATCAGAAAGACAGATAATGGCAATGTTGGCCAGGGCATAGTGAAACCGGGACCCACCTGTCCTGCGGCTGGAATGTAGAGTGGTACAACCACTCTGGAAAACAGTCCGGTTGAACAGAGGCACCAGGTAGCCTAGCAGTTCTGCTCCTACATATATACCCAAGAGGAATGAAAACATTGCTTCACACTAAACCTTGCAGACAGAAGTTCATGGCAGTATTATTCATAAGAACCAAAAAGTGGAAATGACTCAAATGTCCATCAGGTGATGAATGGGTGAACAAAGTATAGAATATCCATAGAATAGAATATTATCAGGCAATAAAGGTGAATGAACTGACACATGCTACAATGGATGGACCTTGAAAACACTGTGCTAAGTGAAAGGAGCCAGTTACAAAAGGCCATATACAGTATGATTCTGTTTGTATGCAATGTCCAGAATGGGCAGATCTACAGAGGCAGGAAATAATAGGTTAGTGGTCACCTAGGGTTGAAAGAGTTGGGGGAATTGGAAATGACTTCTAATGAGCATGCACTTTCCTTTTGGGGTGATGAAAATATCCAAAAATTGATTGTGGTGATTTTTGTACAACTCTGTGACTGTGCTAAAAACACTTGAGCCCTGGCCCCGTGGCTCACTTGGTTGGAGTATTGTCTCATGCACCAAAAGGTTGCCAGTTTGATTCCCAGTCAGGGCACACGTCTAGGTTGTAGGTTTGATTCCTGCTTGGGGCACATACTGGAGGCAAACAATTGATGTTTTCCTCTCTCATGCTTTCTCCTTCCTCTCTCTCTAAAATCAATGGAAATGCCCTTGGGTGAGGATTTTTTAAAAAAAGCATTTGAGTAGTACACTTTAAATACTATATGTATGGTATAGTATAGTGAAATGTATGATATATGAATTATATCTCAATAAAGCTATTAAAAATAATTGTGGCATTCCTGTTGTTTATCAGCCATTCTAAATAGGTACAATACTATAACATTTGTCCTTAATAATCTATGTGCTCATATGGAACTTATATTATCATGGGAGGAGTCAAGTTATAAGCTGGTTATGAAATGAATAAAATCATTGCAAATTATAAGTATTGTTGGAAAGCAAAATAAATTAGTTGAATGAAAACTGACTGAGTGCCCTGACCGGTATGGCTCAGAGGGTTGGGCATCGTCCCATAAAGCGAAAGGTTGCCTGTTGGATTCCTGGTCAGGGCACATGCCTGGGTTGCCAGGTCCCCAGTTGGGAGCATGCGAAAGGCAACCAATGGATGTGTCTCTCACACATTGATGTCTCTCTCCCTCTCTTTCTCCCTCCGTTCCCCTCTCTCTAAAATTAAATAAATAAAGTGTTAAAAATTATGAAATAGTGACTGAGTGTGGGAGAACTCCTTTAGGTGGGCTGGTCAGGGAGGCTCATTGAAGAGGAACAAGCAAAGCCCTGGATGTTACAAGGGAGCCAACCACCTGGAGGTGGGGAGGGATGGGTCCAGGCAGAGGAGACAGCCAGCACAAAGGCCCCAGAGGAACAGAAAACTGCTGGTAAAATGTGGAATCTAGTTAACATGAAAGAAGTGGTTGAGCTTCAAGTTGGAGACGAAGATCTCAAAGTTTCATTTTTATGGTGCCATCTCCCTTTCAGAAGCCATTGGTAGTTCCCGTTTGCTTTTGGCATTTAAACAGATTCCTTCTCTGAGTTTTAAAGGCATCTGACTACTCGTCCTGAAGTACTTTTTCCATTGTCTCTCCAGCTCTGTCCTTGTCAAAGCCAAACTGGACTTCCCATTGTTCCCCAGATATTCTGCTCAATGCTTTCCTGTTCCCGTGCCAGGCTTTCCACCTGGAATATTCACCTGACCCCTTGCTCTTCTGGAAATTCTATCTCTTCTTGAAGACTCATCTCAATGTCACCTCTTTACCTTACTCTGGAAGTGTAGTGTAGATAAAATATAGGTATAGTTAGCCCACATTCTCTAGGGAATTTAGTAAAAATGTTTCCATCTTTTGTGGGTCTTAACTATTTTGTAGTATGTAAATGACATCTTGCTCTAGATAAGTAATAATTAAATGTTGGTTGAATCCTAAAGTATTTTATAGCATTTGATGTATATAAAATGAAAGGTAAACCTGAACATTGGAGAAGAATTACCACATATTCTGCCCGGTCAATAAGGAAGGCTATCAGTGCCTAGTATATCCTATGAAGGTATGATGAAAAGCAGTATAATCTAGGAATGGTGAGTTATTTGTGTGTGGATTCTAAAGTCCAGGGCTTCCTAGAAAATAGCTCTTATCTTTAAGTGTTTCAGACCTTGGCATGATCAGCAGGGTCATTCTCCTGGCTTTGACTTCCACAAGAATTCTCAGGGTCAGAGTCAGAGTAGACAGTATGACGTCCACCCTGAGTGCCAAGTGCCAGATTGTCTTAGGACAGGGATGCTTAGGGAATCCTGAAGATCCTGTGGCTGTGATCATCCCCCCGGGGGTGGCAGGCAAAGTCTTGTGTCTGTTGGAGCAATGAGGAGAACAGCACAGAGAGGCCCCAGTGAAGGAACTGGTCAGTGAAAAGATGTTCAGATCAGTCAAATTTTACCACTTGTGTGGAATTAGTGGGAGCAGAAAAATAAGCAGATTTGGCACACATGAAAGGTTCTAACGCATTCTGTAATGTCAGCAGTAGAATCTTGTGATGGTCAGAGGCACATGGCAGTGCCTACTCGGATTTTGGAGAGCCAAACACCGAAGTTAAAGTCGCATGAGAGGCAGAATTGCAGGCTCCCAGGACACACTGACATAAATTAAACCTTGTAGCTTAGTCCATAAGGGACAGCTTCAAAAATACCTGTGGAGATAGGAAATAAACTCAGGAAAAATAGAGCGACTGTCCCCTTAATTATAAAACAAATGCTTTCTTGATTGGGTGATGTGGCCAGAAGCCAGTTTCTCAGTGGAGATGGGGCTCCCCATCTGACCTGTTCGCTTTTCATCAGATCTAAGTCTCAAATGACCAATCCTTCAGCCTCAGGCAGGTAGAGGGAAAGGTGAGTTACAGTTTCTGGGTCAGATGAACGGGGGAGATGGGAAAGCTAAGAGTTCTCATGATGTATACACACCCAGAGAACTATTCACTCCTCTCCATTATAATGGGTCTACAGTAGCCAAGTCCTTTGTTACTTCTTTTTGGGGACGATTGCACAAGGTCTACCCATTCCCCGTTGCCTTCCCTTTCAAAGCTTGCCACATGAGACAGATTAAGTCTCTCAGGATCCACTCTGGTTGAAAAGACTACTCTCTCTTCATTTTCTTCCTTCTTCCTCATCACCTCCCCTCACTCCCTCTTTCTCTTCCCTTTCCCCTCCCACTTTCTCATCTTCCACCTTCTGTGTTCCAAACATCACTGAACCTAAACATTTTGCCATTCTCTGCACATGGACTGCCATGCCCTGCTTTCCTGCCCCCGCCCACATAGTCCGCACTGCCTGGACAGCTTCCTGTCCAGCTCTCGTTCTGCAGTCCTTCACAGATGTCATTTCCTTAAAGGAAACTGCCTGTGGCTAGAACCTCCTTTGTTTAGACTCTCATGGAACTTTGCATGCTTCTTTTTGTTAGCATTTGGCATTTTCAATTTGTATTCTATATGTATTTTATCTCCTCTGCTGCATAGCAAGCTCCTTAAAGTCAGGAGTTCCATCTGCTCCATCTTTGTCTCACATGCGGTACCTAGAAGAGACCCTGCAGTTACAAAGCCCCCAGAAACGTGTTCTGTAGTGGATAAATGACTGACAGCAAAGAGAGGCGGGGTGTACAGGGAGACCAAAGCAATCAGTACTATTCACTGAATATTTCCGGCTCTCTACCTCGCCATGTGATAGGATTTGTTTTGGGTGTTAAAGGTGGCTGGGTAACTTCTGGTGGCCTGTGACATGTGAGCAGAAGTGACACATGTCCTTTCTGTAACCACCAGCGGACGACTTGCTGTGATGTGCCGAGCTCCAGGCGGTGGATGCTCCATTGGCCTGGGTCCCGGCTGGGCGCAGTGAGCAGGCCTCCCTGTCTGTGCACAGTGGGCATGTAACGTGAGCTAGGAACAAGCCTTTGTTGTCTGAAGTCACTGAGATTCTTGGGTTCATTTGTTCCCACTCTGGAACCTTGCCTGTACCAACTAATACAATAGTGTAGTATTCTTTCCCCTTACCTTTGCACACATTATAGAAAAAGAGATGTGATGGGAGAGGGAGAAGGTTTCTGTGATACTGTGGATAAGAACCTGTGACTTAATAGGAAGACCTCAGTGATCTCTAGGATACTTTTGCTCATTATGCGAGTGATAATTACATGTATTTAAAAATATCAGAAGTCAGATCATAGGTATTTGCAAATGTGCATAGGAGGTTCTGTTGCTTAGAGATTTACATTTCCAAAAAAAGAAAAAAGAAAGAAAAACAAAAAACAAGCAAACAGCCAAACCCTGAAGATCCCAGAGCTTGATTGCACTGAGTTGCTTCTCACTGGCCTCACCAGCTTGGCGGATAAGACTTGTTCCGTGAGTTCGGATACACCTGTTCATGCCTGGTAAGCCTTTCAAGAACTGAGGCTCCTTCTGTTTCCCAAGAGGACAGAAACTTAGTGTATTGCAGCTTGTCTTTTATTTTTTCCCCATCCCATGAAAATAACAGGTTAACTCTGTACCTTGAATCATTGTTTAATAGACGACTCGCTTTCTGCTGGCCAGGAGCACTGGCCTGTGCCTTCCCTGGGGCCACACTGTGCTCGCAGGAGGGTGGCACCCACTGCTGCAGAACCCACGGAAACCTGCCACCCGGTAACTGGATGTTACGCCTTCATTGTTTGAGAGCTGGCTTCACAACACGCGGGTGTCTGTGCACTTGTGTGATGTATGTGACGTGGACACAGCAGGGAACATCTGAGATGTAAAATGCTATGGCCGGAATTTCCAACTGTTGAAATGAATCCAAAGCAGCAGATTTTTCTTCTTTGGCAGGACAGAATTGAAGCAACATGCAGTGATTTGGTTCGCCGATTTGCAAGCTGCTAAAAATTGGAATAGCTCAAAACGAGAAGAGTAAGTGCTGCATAATGTGAAAAATATTCTAAAGGCCACACGGCTGCGCAGCCTTAGGCAAGTGACGCGCCGTGAAACTAGACCTATTCTGAGTAAATTTGAAACGCTGCATGTGAACATGTGGATTTTTTTCTTTTTGCTAAAATATTCTGTTACCAAAATAGTTAAAATCTTATTTAATTCACCCTACCTCTGAAAGACAAAGGCTATCGTGAACCCAGGAAGTACTTCTGCCACCTTCTTGTCTCGCAGCTACAGAGCCCACCTCTGGCCTTATTTCCTTCCCTCATGCATGTTCCCTTTGCCAGCATGCTGTCCATCAGCATTCATAGCAGATGCTGTGAGAATATCTGCACTATGCTCAGTACGCTACCAAGCCCTGGAGATGCCGTAGGGTGCAAAATCCCTACCTTCCTGAAACTTAGGTACTCACAGGAGGAGGGTACCAGCATGCTTCATAGACAGTCACCCAAAAGTCAGTGACTTAACAAAATAATAATAATAATAATACTGTTTTTATAGAATTTGTTGATGTTGGTTAATGAAATTATATAGGTTTCAGGTTTATAGTTTTATAATATATCATCTGTATATTGTGTTCTGTGTTTATCACCCCAAGTTGAGCCCCATTCCATCACCATTTATCCTGCTTTTACCCTCTTCTTCTTCCCCCCAACACAATAATTGTATTGCTGTGAGACTGCGAGTTAACCTGTAGGTTCTTCAGTCAACGGAGGGGTCAGCTAGGGCCTGGTTGGTCTAGGGTGGCGTCACTCATGCTGCTGGTGGTTGGTGCTCACTGCTTGCTGGGATTATGAGGGTGACTGGTCACCATCCAGCAGGCTGGCTGGGGCTTCTTCCCATAGTGATAGGAAAGTATGCCAGCAGCCAGAGAGAGAGAGAGAGAGAGGAATCCTCAATCTGCAACCCTCAGTTTTCTGCTTGTGTCCCATATACCAACATTCCATAAGTCCAAACACGTCATATGACTGAGCTTCATGAGGTTGAGACATATCCCTCAACCATTAGTAGATGCAAAGGATTTGTGGCCATATTTTGCGGTCTACCACAGTGAGACTACTAATAAACAATTTAATAGAAAACAAAAGTATGTTGGTTGGTGGTAAGTGCTATGGATAGAAAGTAGAGAAGGGGGAGAAAAAGTGCAGAGAAGAGGGAATGTCAGGAAAAAATTTTTTTCACTTGTAAACTGGATGACTAGGGAAGTTTACATGAGTAAAGATCTAAAGAAGTTGAGGTAAAGAAATGAGGCATACGGATATCTGGAAGAAGTGCGTTCTAGTAGGGAGAACAGTCAGTACAAAGGTCCTGGACAGGAGAGGGCCTGTTATGTTCAAGGAATAAAAAGATCAGTGAAGCTGAGCGAGCAAGTCGGTTAGCAGATGGGCCAGAGAGATAATGGGGGTGGGTTGGAAAGGTGAGGTGGGTCCTGAAGGTTGGTCATTCTCAAGTGTTAGTGTGCATTTAAGTCACTCGGGGATCTTGTTAAAATGTAAGATTCTGACGTAGGAGGGCTGGGATGGGGTCTCTGCAGTTCTCACAAGGTCTCAGGCAATGCGGATGCTGCTGGTCTTGGGACCAAACTTAGAGGCAATACTGTAGGCCTTTGCAGGCCGTTCACTTAGAACTTGGGGTTTTCTCTGAGGGAGCGGAAAGGCCTTTCCGACAGCTTTGCACAGAGATGCTACCTGTTCCCTACCACGTGCAAGCGAAGACAATTGCTTAGAGTGTTTAAATATGCACGCATAGTGTGAGGGGTTGGAGACATCATGCAGTCTAATGTGGAAAAGAACACTGTCTGAATTTAGTGTTCTGAAACCTCAGCCATCTGAATGTCCTTTCCTCGACGGGGCTATTTCCTTTGTTCCATTGGGGAGCAAGGAAGAGACCTACCTTTGGACATCCCCCAACCCTACTCCATTCCCATGCCAGATGCATTCTAGAACAAACCAGCTCTGTCTCCTTGCTGTCACCTAGATCCTGATTGCTGGGGTTGTTCTTACTGTCCTTTTCTTTCCCTGGTCCTTGGCCGCCTTGACTCAATGGCTCCCAGGGCTGGCTACACATTCCTGTCACCTGGGACCCCTTCATGGTACCTTGAGTGATTCTGATTGATGGGCGTTGAGTGGGGCCTGGGTGTCAGCCGACTGCAGTGAGCAGCCGGGGTGAGAGCGGCCGCTGTGCTCAGTTCCTCCTCGGCACCTGAGAGGCTGGCTGGCCATTCCCCCAGACTCAAAGCTGCTCTTCCCTTGAGGACTCCACTCTCCCTTTGCGCTGCTCTCAGCCTTCTCCCTTTTCATCACCTTCAAAGCATGGGAGTCAGTCCCTCCTTTTCAACCTTATTTGCGCTGTGATGATTTCAGCCTCAGCAGTCAGATTTTGCTTAATTACAGTCTATTTGCATTTGGGATAGGGGTATTCTTTGTGTGTAGCTACACATGTTTGAGCATCTAGGTATTCGTTGAGGTTTCATGTCACATACTTGTGCTCTTTTGTGTAACTGATGCTGAAAGGCCCTGTCCACACGACAAATCTTTAAGTGAACTCCAGGATGTGGCCCGGAGGACACGACACCTGGAACACAGGCTGGAAGATCTTTAGCTCCAGGTTTCAAAATGACAAAATATCTACCAATGAGCTTATAGATACAGTTTTATGCCCTGGCCTAATTGAAATATAGTTTCTATTTAAAAACTTTTGTATTGTGTCTTATTACTACATTTCACTACTTATATAGTAAGCATTGTGCATTCTGAAACCATCTGGTGAATACCATAGTTATATTTTGGCATTACATGTAAACATTTAAATAAATATGCTATGTATGTTTAGCATTTCTTTATTTTATAGTACACCAGTCACCACAGAATAAAGAAATGGCCTGGGGTCGGTGTCCACCTTGGAGAGGTCCTTCTGAAACCCTGTGCGAGTCCTTGGGACCCTGTTTCCCCCTTTTAGTCCAGCCTATGTGGATACAGGTCTTCTTTGAAGGTCCTGTTTGTTCTGTAATGACTTTTATTCTCTAATCAGCGTAGGAAATAAAGAAAAATTAAAGGCAGTGCAAAATATTATCTGTAAATTGTGTCAGATTCGCTTGTGTCATCATGTTCCAGGAATGACAAGTTAATGTATAATTTACTTGTAACAGATATAAACTAATTATTAACTCAATCAGATGAGTTCGCTTGAGCGTTATCATAAAGGGTTCTGTGATGGGAGAGTAGGACGAAGCTCCATAAAGTTTATTGCTGAGGCTGGCTTGCTGGATGCGGCTTTCCTTTAAGGCACCGCCTTTGCCCCTTCATCATCACGCTGGATTTGGTTTTTCCTGGTTGTTGGGAAGACAGTGTGTGTGTGGGGGGGGGGGCCCATTAATTAATGGCAATTTATTTGTCTTGAAAGAAATGCCACTTCCAACAAACAGTCCATGACTTTTGAAGTGTCTACTAATGTCTCCTAAAATATAAATGGCCCTCAGGTAGTTAGACCCATTGGGTTTTGCAGTGAGGTTGTTACCTCGTCCCCTCATTACAAAGATGAAGAAACTGAGGCCCAAAACGTGGAGGTGTGGATCAAACACTGACCTGGTATTTAGCAAACCCGAGTTGCAGTGCCTTCAAGCTCTTATTGTAAAAGAGACTCTTGACAGTTACTTTATCAACGATGTCAAGGAGGTTTTTTAGTCATCTTGGTCATTTGTAAGATGTGTGTATATTTCTTCACTAATTCATGCTAATAATTTCTGTATTTATCAGGTCCTGAGTTCCTTTAAGAGACTGTATAGTTTGTGGGGAAAGTTGGGCCAAAGGAGTTTGTATGTTTAGGTATGGGGCGTATGAATAAATAACTTGATTTTGGACGCAAACTCTTTTTCCTTGTTCTGTGAAAATCTGACTTGTATACCCCTTAAAAAAATACCTTGATAAGAAGTGCTAGATTTTTTTTTTTCTGATTTTGTTACAGCAAAAGGTCTGTTCTACCGTGGTAGCTGCTCAGTAATAAAGTGCATGGCTGATCTAATGGTGGGAGCATGAACATCTTGGTAGGTCCCTGGGAACTAGAAAACTCTTTCCTGTGGAAAGTCAGAGGCTCATATAGGGCAAGGTGACCATAGTGATTACTTTTGCAGGTAGACATATGGCCATGATTCAAGGGGGTGCCTTACCTGTGAAGGCAAGCTAAACTCAGCTTTCCCTGGCCAATCTAGCTGTTCAGCCGTGAGAGGAGGGGTCAGCTGTCCTACTCACCACGCAGACCCTGTCAGTTCCATTTATAGGCCTGTGAAAGGTCTGCACAGTGACTAAAATAACAGTAGAAACATACCAGCGTATTTAATGCAGAAACTGTGAGAATTCAAGTTAATGTGATGCCTTTGAGACGGGAGTAGATGCCGTGGCTGCCCAAACCATTGCCTACCTTGGGTCTTTATCTCCTCAGTTTATGGGGCTTCTAAACTTGCTTCACAGTTTAGCTACAGAATGTTGGCATGTTTGAACTGGGAGGAAAACTTGCAAAGCCTGGTTCTTTTACTAAATTGTCTGCATCCATTTGAGGAGCACCAGTGTAGCAATCCGGCCACATCCAGTGTTTGGACCGTTAAAATAACTCACGGAATAATTTTCAGTCCTGTGGAAGCCGCAGAGAGAAGCTTAAGATGTATTAAATACAGTTACTTTTTCTTCGTTGATTTGGATATGAGGTATCTGTCCAGATAAGGCTCTGACTTCAGTTCCTGCAAAAATCTGTAGACGTTGCAATGATTCTTTTGGTAAAACACTGTGTTGGGTTTATGTTTTATGTGAACAGTGAGTACTTAGGAGTGACAGAAGAGAGATACTCAGACTCCGCTCTTTCAAGAACGTATTCTTAAACATCACTTCTGACTTTCTGTTTTATGGATACTAACATTTACGTGGTGGGCATAATGGTTATTTAAACTCTTTTTGGGTTTATTTGACATATATTTAAGACTAAGCAAGTTGCTGAGAAAGGTCAATAGACTTTTTTATGTTAAGAAAATAATTAAAAGCTTGTCACCTTAGTTACACTCAGATATTGAGGTGAAGATACTGATATAAAGATGTTAATCAGATTGGAGTTGAAACTTTAATAAAAACTGAAAATATGACTCCAAGCACAAATTATGATGTTCTTTACCTTATGTAGGCTTTGTACAGAGTAGTGAAAAACAGCACCAAGCTTGGTGCTAGCAAATCTCGTTTCTATCACTTGCTCATAGTGTAAAGTTGGGTAAATGGTTGAATTTAGCTGGAACTCAGTTTTATTATTTGGAAAATCAGGATCATCATTCTTGCTTCACAGTATTTATTCATTAATTCACTCATTCATTCTATAAATGCTTACTGGGCTATCATCATGTGCCAGGCACTGTGCCGGGTGCAGGTGATATAGCCAGAGTTTCAGCTAGTAAGGAGCGAAACGGCTTGACCAGATAGAGAGTAACTGGGAAGGTCATTTAGCAGGGAGGTCAGAGAACACTTTTTCTGATGAAGTAATGTTTGAGTAAAGATCTAAAAAATGAGAATGAATTAGACAATGGGAGATTGAAAAAAGGGAATTCCAGGCAGATGGGAAAGCAAGGACAGAGGTCTTGGAGCTGGACAGGAGGCTAGTGGGGATAGAGTGCAGTGAGTGAGGGCAAGACGCGAGGGGGTGATGTCGGAGAGGTGAACAGCAGAGATCTGGTAGCTCCTCGTGGACCAAATAAAGACATTTTTTGATTTTATCGTATAAAAGGAATAAGAAGTAACTGATCAGTTTCGTAAAGGGGTATGAAATTGTCTTAATTACTCATATGAAACAATGTGTGAGGAAACAGTTTAAGGATGGAAAGAACATGTTATGTGAACAATTAATTTTGCTGTTACATAGAATAAAACAGCAAGACAAAAACATGTGGTCTGATGAATTATTATTTATTCTGTTTAGGGGGCTGTACAATTCTTACAGTGGGCAGTCACAAACGGTGCCTTAACACGCACATAATCCAAAACACTGACATTATTTTTACGTGTTTTGGAAGGCTCTACCTAGGTAGTATTTGCTTCACCTAATGTGCAAATGTTGTTCCCGGTGAGCATGCATCTCCTGAAGATCTGGATGCCACCTGGGAACAAGCACCAGGTTGCATATCTGTTCCCAGGTGGCTGAAGGAGTAGATAGTCCATTTGTGCAGCATTATGAATTTATAGTCTTTGGACAACATGGATGGACAGTGTCAAGAAAGCAAGACCGTAAGAGAAGCCATTGAGAATTTAATGCAAATAAAGCTGTGTTTTATTTTTTGAGGCTATCTGCTGATATAACTGTGATTTTTGAAACTACCTTACTTATTTCCCCTGTGCTTGATGAACTGCCATTCAGATGGATGAAAATAACATTGTTCTATTAGACATCTCGTAAGATATCAAAACAGTTTACTTGAAAAGAAGAAGAAAAACATGCTCTGATCTTTACTGCTTGAGATGTTTATTGAAAACCCACAAATCATATTGATCCTTCTACATGGGAAGCAGAAGCTGAGGGGATGTAGTCCACATAAATCAGAATACGGCAGGACCTAATGTTTAGTGGAAAACAACTTTTAACAGTCACAATCACTAGTGTGTATATCACCTGTGAAATTCTGGTTCTGAAGTTTATCCCTTTGGACTCGAAGTGACCTGATGTATCGTAGGTAACTACCTTTCCCTGAGTACTGTGAATGTTCTTAACATTTTAAATATTCTCCTAGAACTCAGTTTGGATAAAATTCTACCTGAAATCTAATTTTATTTTGAACATAGATTGGGCTTACAGCATTATAAAAAGGGTAAAACCTAGAATTAAAACCATTTTTTTATTGTGCTGTTGTATGGGTATATGCAGGGGTGGGTTTGTACTTCATCTGGGCCGCACAGGTCAAGGTAGTCGAGTGTGCCTGCATCCTGTTCCTCACGTCGCTCCCTCAGCCATTCAGGGCGGCCACTTCCTCACTTCCAGCACTGAGGGCTGGCAAGCATGGCTGTGGCTGGACTCTGACCCAGGCTGGGGTGGGGCACAAGCGTGTGCGTTTCTGCTCAGCCCATACGTACTGCTGGCCCAGTGGTCCCAGTTCTAGGACCACAGTTGGAGAGTCACTGAACTAAAGATTTTCACTTATTTTCAAAGCATCTATATTAGGTGGATGATTAGCAGCACTCAGGAGACCCTGAACCTTTCTTATCTTTGTTTCAGAATTACCAGCCATATTTTCGGAGGTTACAGTAGTTTCAAAGGACTCTATCACTTAGCATCATTAGTCGTGGTCATGTTTGGGAAAGTAGTGCTTTCCTAAGAAATATGGAAGGACTTCATTTTTTGTATGAAAGGAGAGCCTTGCATATTGCAGTGATCCTCAGGGTAGCCGTTTGCACTGTGTAACTCCAAGTGTTGAGGCGGTTGCTATGGCTTTAGGGAAGCTCTTCGGTTGAATAAAGCAAATTGGAAATATATTTTAATCCAAACAACTTTAAAATTGTTGGTCTTTCCATTTGTATCACCTTTCCAGTTTACTCACTTTGAGGATTGCTTTTTTCCTCATGGACTCATTTATTTTTGGGGGGCATAATTGAGGTATCATAAACCTCAGTAATTATACCTACAGTGAATTTGCATATAGTGAAATTCACTGTATCATTCTGTAAGTTGTGAAACTGCATGTCGTCATAGAACCACCTCCATAATAAATGTATAGAATAATTCCATCACCTCAAAAGAAATTCGCCAGCGCTCCCTTGTAGGCAGCCTTTTGTTGCGCCCCCAACTGCTAATGATGCTCTGGTCTATGTCGCCTCCTCTTGAAGGTCTTTTAAATGGAATAGTACATGAAACCTTTTTGAGCCTGGCTTCTTCCCCTTGTAATGAATTTGAGATTCATCCCTGATTAATCAATCAGTAATTTATTCCTCTGTATTGATGAGTAGCATTTTGTTGAGTGGATGTACCAGTTTCTTTATCCATCCATCAGTTGTAGGATGTTTGCTTGTTTCCAGTTTTGAGTGATTATGTGACTAAAGCCACTATAAATAATTCATGTACAAGTTTTTGTGTGAACATAAATTTTTGTTTTTCTTGGGGAAACTATTTTGGACTGGGTCATATAGTAAGCGAATGTTTAGTTTTATTATAAACTCACATACTCACCATTACTGGGTATTTCCATTTTTCTTTTATCCGCTCTAACAGATAAGTATCTGTGACATCTTTAATTAGTACAAATGTCCAGCAGCTGCCCACAGCGGCAGAGCCTCAGAACCCTATAAAAATTGGACCCTACTTCACATCTGCCTCAAAGCAGAGCCTCACAGGTCACCCACTGCCCCTCTGCCGTTGGGCCGGGGATGCTTTGCTTATGCCCCGATCGGGGCCCTGTCTTGCCGTCCCTATCCTGCAAGTGCTAACCCTCAAAATCCTCAGCAAAAACTCAGAGAGTGGCCACAAAGCATCTCTAAACAGCTAGCAGCAAAGGTAAGTTTTTTTAAACTGACATGACAGGAACATTAATTGTCCTGAGCACACCTAGGTCCTTTTCACATGTTCCTAATGCTCACAGTTTTTACACCTGGAATCTTCCTTTTAAAGAATAGAACAGGTCATTTAAAATGCTGGAGTGTTCAAAATGGCCTCTGTTTATGATAAAATATTGGAAATTCTGAATCCCTTATGCTAAATAGATTTTTCTGAATTTAGGTGGGGGGGGGGAGCTTTTTGAAATAATTAATGAACAAAAGAACAAAACGTGGCAGTTACAGTTAATACTAACTTCAAACTAATTAGAGATTTTCTCATTTAAACTTAAATTGATGGGAATATTTGAGTGGAGATCGCAGAATTCAGGGTAAATTGTTCCATTTCTGCAGAATGAGAGGATGGAATGAAACTGGCTTTGCCCTTTGGCGAGCATTAGCATCACCTAGAAAGCTTTTTAAAAGGAAGTGCTGATGCCCTGACTCAACTCAGCCCTCAGGAGTCAGAGCCTCCGGACTAGGCCTGGGGCCTGACATCAGGAGGGTTTTAGGCTGCTCTGCAATTCCAACAGACGGCAGGGGTTGAGAGGTGAAAGTTTACTGTTCCAGGGGTAGCTCTAAAAATGTTTCCTCTTATCAAAATATGTACTGTGTTCTGTTTGCTTCCAACTTCGTGGAAATGCTTCAAGCTGCTTAGATGATCAGTAAGGAAAAGAATGTAGACCAACACACAGGCTACGTGTTCTCTTCCTCTCTCAGCCTCTCTGTTCTGTGTGTGAGTGATGCGTATCTTACAAAAGCAGATGGAATAGCTTAAATATTAAACAATAATTTCTTTTAGTTTCTCCAGAAATTACTTACAGATGGCTTTTCAAAACTTCGTAAAAGAATAGCTGACTATAAATAGCAGTGGTAAATGTTCTTATCTGAGTAATATAGTGCAAGGATTATTTTACATTAAGGACATAATTATTCATTTTGGACAAAAATGGATTGAAGACGATCAAACCCTAATGCCATTTACAGTTCATTCTTAAATGATACAAACATGTTATAGGTTGAGCATGTAAGCCAATCCTTGTCTGTAATATATTAATGGGAAAAATTATTTGAGTGCTCTTGAGAGAAATATTCTGATTCAGTAGAGAGGGCATAAATTTTAAACTGGCAGTTAATACGAGGTGGTGGAGGTTGTCGGAATCAAGTCAGAATGTTATCCCCACATTAGCAGAGACCTTTTATTTTGTTCACTTTTTCTGTAGTGTCTTCGGATCAGTGCTTGGCACATAGTACACACTCAATAAATTAAAGTCTAGGCAGGCTGTAAAAGCAGAGAGTAGGTTATAGAAAATGACATTCAACAGGAATGTAAATTTCTATCACTTACACTTCAGATATTAAAATGTAGGCTGGAGGAGAACCACATTTAAAAGAGTTTTTGAGGATTTTTTTTTAAATCAGCCAAGTTCATCCAGATAAAATTTTAAAAATTTTAAGTTACTTCTATTAGAAGTACGTTGCCAAGAGAGACCAGGCGATGAGGGACTCCTTCCTGGCTCCACTGTTCCTGGGGTTCAGATGTGTTGTGTTCTAAGCTCCAGGTTTCCTGGGGAGACATTGCAGATGCTGGCTCATCTGGGGGAAGCAACCCTGTGAAGGCATATCGCCTGAGAATGGAATGGAAGAACTTGCATGTCCAGCCAAGAACAGGGAAGACCCGGTTGGCTGTCTGGCATGGGTTGGCTCTATAGTCAGAACCAGGAGCGGGCAGTGGATTTAGGCTGACTCTCTGGAGACGTTTCTAACAGATGAGCTGCCCCAGAAAATACAGTATTCTATGCCAGTCTGGAGAATGGGTTTCTGCATCCAGTGGGGAAATCAGATCCTGGTAAAATGCTGTTTTCGTCTTTTCCAACTCTGAGATTCTATAGTTTGCTTTGAGGCAAAGCTTATGTCCAGTGAAATGGGTCAGACTATAGATTTCTTCATTGAACCTGGGAAGATTCAGTGCTTACTTTATTTGCTGTGTTTTATGTTTCCTTGGTGAAATTGTATGTTTTTTGCTTTCTCGGAAATCGCAGACAAGGTGTTTTTGATTACCTGCTTTTAAGGTAAACTTCAGGGACCTAGATTCTCCCACAGTCTGCTGATCAGGTAGCTTTAGGATAAAATAATAGAGCCTCATACTGGTGAGGGCAAGAAAGTGGAAAAGGGTGGGGATATTTGAGTGCGCCAAGAGAATCGCGTCGGGCGCTACAAAGCCCTTTGAGTAACTTTTAAATAGAATCAAAGTGCTGTGACCAGAAGAAGCTTAGATTTTTGGAGTCAGACTGACCTGGTTTCAAATCCTGACTCTGGCACTTCCTCATGTTGGCAAATTACTTAACCTCTCTCGGGTGTAGACTCAGTTTTCTTGTCCATGAAATTAGAGTAATAATTCTTCATTTTCAGGGTTGTTGGAAAGATTAGATACAATGTAGGAAATCGTGAAATGTTAGCTTGGGTTGTTAGTGGTATTAATCACATAATGGCTTTGAATAGACAAGCCATTTATTAGTTCTGTTTTGCTGGGCCAGCCGCTTAATCTTGGACTGCATTTTGTTATGGAGATTAAACAGGATGATCTTGTTTAGCAAGATCAACTCAGTGATGCTAACAAGGTGCTTAGCAGAGTGCCTGGCCGGTGCCGAACAAGATGATTACATTGCTCGTTCAGCTATATGGAAATGTTAAACCTGATCATTGCATTGGTACGGCTATTTGGAAATGGATACCTGAATACTCAGAGAGACCCGACAGTTCTGAAGAATAGACTCCAAAGAGTCCAGTTTCATTACCTTTGCTTCTCATGGATGTCAGGAGGCACTAGTTCTACCTTGTTTTAGTTTTCGGTTACTTCTCTAACAAATAACTACCAACTTAGTGTCTTAAAACAACACAAATTTATTATGTCACGGTTCTGGAGGCCAGACGTTCTAACCTAAAATCAAGGGGTCAGCGAGGCTGCATTCCTTTTGGAGATTCTAGATGAGACTTCACTTGCCTTGCTTTCTCCAGCTTCTAAAGGATATCCACACTCCTTGGTTTGTGGCCCCTTCTCTCATCAGTCAGAGCCAGCGGCACAGCTTAAAAAAACTCTCTCTCTCTCAAATCAATATGCGTGTCCTTGGGTGAGGATTGAAAAAATATTTTTGTAGTGCTTTTTCTCTGAATTCATGGACTCTCATACCATTCTCTGAAGACTTCAAATGCTGAGCCTTAACCTAAAGGAATTTAAAAAGAAATCACAAGTATTCTCTGAGCAACTGACTTGAAACTAAAGTCTAAGGGAAGATATTTTTCGTGTCATTTTGAGGGATTCCATGGCCCAGTGCAGTACCATCTAAGATGTTTGATGCTAGATACTAAGTTTCTTTAACTCATAATGCCCCTTGAACTTCACAGTGAAGGTGTGCCTTAAAGATACTTTGTCACTAGCGTGAAGACACTGCTGCAAATTCCCTGGGGTTGGTGGTAGAACTGGACATAGAGACCAGGCTTCTTGCCCCTCCGAGGTCGGGAATGAGCTTGCTCTTCCTCTCAGATACTTGTCAACACTTTCATTTTTGCATCTGCTGAAGGTAGACAGAAGTATCCCTAGAAAACCAGCCCCCTCTGTACAACTCTTAGGAGCATAGTCTTTGGAAACTGAGATCTCTGTGTAGCTGTGATTTTATATTCTTCCTGAAAAACTGTTTGTTTTAAGCATCTTTTAGAGGAGTTAAGAGTATAAGCTCTGGAGATAGGCTGTCTGGAATCAACCTGAGCCTTATCCCCTACTAGCTGTGTGGCCCAGGGAAAGATCTTAAACCTTGTGAATTTCTGCTTTCTTAGGTGTAAAGGTAATAACAGTAATAACGTCGCCTGCTTCCTGTTATCGTGAAGATGCAACAATGTAGTTTGTGCTGTGTAAATGTTACCTGTTCATCAGATTTCTGCATTTCCTTGCATTCCAGTTTAACACTTCAAAACCAAAACGACTTCAACAACCTTACAACAGCATTTTTGTTATAAATATCACTTTTGGTCAGTGATTCCAACAAGGGAGGGAACTAAAATATACAGAGGCAGATTTGGGTGCTTATGTGGTTATTGGTGGTAAGTTCTTAATTTTCAGATATGTTTACATGTAATCATTTCATTCATTCACTCAACATTCATTAAACATAAAGCATATGATACATTATATATCAATGTTATATCATCAAAAAGGTTATAAAGAGATGAGCAAGAAACCCTCCCTAATGCTGGGAGACATGCTCCCTGTTGCTTTGATGTGTTTTAAGGACAAGGGCCTTTCACTCATTTATTTGTTCTGCACGTCTATTGGGTGTTCTGGACCCTGTTAGGAGCCAAGGCTAATCTAATCCAGCAGTAAGCAAAATAGAAATCTCTGCCCTTATGGAGTCACATTCTAGTGAGGGAAGACAGTAAGTGGGCAAAATGAAGAGAATATGTGATATGTTAAGTGATGGTAGGTGTTAGGGAGAAAAGTAAATTGAGGGAAGGGAAAATGGGGTTTGCCAGAGGGGGTGATGGCGATTTAAAGTAGGATGGTCCCAGAAAGCCTCCCTGAGAAGGTGGCATTTGAGCAGAGACCTGAAGGTAGTGTGGAGGTGAGTCATAGAGATTTCTAGAAGAGCATTTCAGGCAGGAGAAAAGCAGCTGCAAAGGTGCTAAGGTTGGGAATGTTCTTGGTGACTTCAAAAAAAGCCGTCATGGCCACCTTCCCTTTAGTTCTCCTTTGAATGTTACAAAGTCAGGAACGCGGAAGGCAAATTGTTACAGTTGTTTTAACAATTCCAGGGAAGCACAAAGGAGGAATCACACTTATCACTTTAATGAAGGGAAACAGAGTATCCAGTGCTGCCTCTGTAACTTAACTTTCTGTCTAAATGAATTTAACAAGTGGAAGTTTTGAACTTGTCAGCTTGGGCATTGGAAGGAGGTTGGTCGGCTAGAACCTCCTTGGTGGTCTCGGTGAGTTGGTTCTTCCCTCACCTGAGAGGGTGTGAAGAGGTGAGAACTGGAAGATGGATTCTAGCCCCAGGTACCTGGGTTCTTGCGTTTCCCAGTCACCAAGTCATCCTACAGCTTGGAGAGCACCAGCAATCAGAACAGGGAAATTTATGACTTTTGGAATCATTGTTATTGAGATGTGATTTACGCTCCCCCCCCAAATGCTGCCACTTTTGTATAAAATTGGATGAATGTTGACAAACGTATACAGCCCGTGGTGTGCTGATAAATACCCAACAGGTGGTAAATACTTCCACCATTGCTGATTTCAAGTTATCCATGGGCCAGGGTGTTGGGTAAAGATGAAATTGGATCTCGCCAGCCTATGACGAGCTGGTTCCAGCACACCAGGTACTTGCCGCTGATGTAGTTACCACCACAGTGAAGGTACAGAACGTTCCCACCACCCCACGTTTCTCCGGGCTTTGCCTGGTCCCTCCCCACTCTGTGCCCAGCTGACCACTGATCTGCTTTCTGCCACTATAGAGGAACTGTCCTAGGATTTCATGCACTTGTGTGTGTGTTAGAACGATGACTGAAATTCACCCTTCTTACATTTACCAGTAGTTTGTTCCTTTTTATTGGGGGCATTCCATTATGTGGGTATGCCATCGTTTTTGTGTGTATTCACCTGTTGATGGACATTTGCATTGCTTCTGGTCCATCATTCAGGAAGCTGCTGTAAACATTTGTGTGTGAGTTTTTGTTTGCAAATGGGTTTTTCTTTTGGGGGAGTAAATACTTAGAAATGAAATGCCTGGGTCATGAGGAGGATGTTTGTTTCATAAGAAATTACCAAATGATTTCCCAAAGACATTGAGCTGTTTCACATTCCCACTAGCAAAGCGTGAGAGCCCGACGCCCCCCAGTCTCATCAGAACTTGGTACTGTGAGTCTTTCTAGTGTGTTTATGGTGCTCTTGTGATTTTAATTTGCATTTGAGTGTCTCTTCATGTGCTTACTGGCCATCTGTGTGTCTTCTTTTGTAATATGTTCATTTAGATTTTTGTCCACAAAATGTTTGCAGGTTGGAGGTAAACTTTTCATAAAGGAGTACAGACTTTGGAGACATCTGTAAATTGGAGAGGGCAAGAAGGAAAACAGGGCAGACAAGCAGCCCGAGGAAACTGGCATCAAGGTGGTCACAGTGCCTGTGACCTTGGCACTTTATAACCGGGGTGACTAAATGTCCCAGTTTTCTTGGGACTGCCCAGTTAAAGCAATAAAAAGTCCTGAGTCTCTGGAAACACCCTGTTCCTGGGCAAACTGGCATGACTGGTCGCCATACAGAACCATATGTAACTAGCACCCTCTGTACCTGGAGTCGTGAGACTGGTGATAGTTTTAGCTGCAAGCCAGGACGGACTGTTGGTGGTGCATCGACTCCGAAAGGCCACACGGCTCCTTGTAAGGGGCAAAGCCAGGGTTAAATGTGGGTCTTCTAGCTCCCAGCCCTCTGCTCAGAAGATACTAGTTCACTTTTGAGATAAGAATTGAGGGATGCAAGGAAGGTTCCCTCCAGCTGCCAGGGGAAAGAAAAAAACAAACCTCCAATGATTGTTTTCTGAAATTACATGCACTATGGACTTATTTATTTGGCTGAAATTTTACTTTTCTGATCAATGAATGTAGTTGTCCTGGGAAGAACTAAGACATAGAGTCTTACCATTCATTTATACCTTAGTATAAAATAGCTTATAAAAAAAAAAAGGCCTTACCTAGGAACACAGTTGGGTTTGGGAAAGGGCAGTGATAGGAAAAGTTTGGGTGTAAGGCTGAGGGGCTGCAACTGAAGAAGAAACAGCACAGACCCTGGACAGATTTGGGGGTGAAAGATGAAATCCATCAACTCAGTATTGTGAATGGAGTTGTGTCGCTGGGCCGGGCAGAGTGTTTGTGGGTCAGCGCACAGAAGAGCAGCTTGAGAGAGCCAAGAGGGAGGGAGTTACTCTCCTTCCTTTACGTGGTGTTAAGGACGACGTTGGACTTTGATTTACTTGCTATTGATTTTATACGTCATGTATTCTGACGGTTCCTGATTTATTTATAAAGTGTCCCTATGTTGGTTATATTCTGTTCCTCGTTTCAGCCCTTGCTGCTCTTGCACAGCATGTGAACACAGTCATCTTTGGTGTTGTGTTGCCCTGGGGGAGCTAGATGGAATGCCCGCTTATAGATAATATGGCTGCTCTGGTTTCATGCACTGTCTTTTGAGTAACTCCCAACGTGTTATGACATTTTTCTTCTTAATGTTTATTAAATGTCCTCTGCATGCTCAGTGCTCTTGAAAGAAATGAAAGACACAATTCTTGCCAGTGAGAGACATGCATATTAATAGATGAGATACATAAACATGCTTTTAAATATATATGAAATCCTGGGAGGTGACAGATTGTTTTGTTTGGATGAGGTAGAATAATTAACTAATGCACACTACTCCTTACCTCTTGTCTTGCCCAAAACAAAAAAAAACAAAAAACAAAGCAAAGCATAGAGATGTCTCAGCCCACCACCTTCAGAACCGTAAGCCTGGAAGAGTTGGTACTGCAGTTAGGGCAAAATTCAACCGTTTTTGCCAAAATTAACTTTAGTTCTGTGATACTATACCAAAGATTTTGAACCACATAGAGCTCTAATGTTTGTAATTTTAGCACTTCAAGGATTCTGATTTTCATATCACTAATTCATCGGTTTTTTTCTCGGAACCTACTATGTGTCAAGCCATGTACTAGGGGCTGGGGACAAAATGGTGAACAACACAGATAAGTCCCTGCCACACTGGAGCATGCAGGTGGTGACACAGACATGAAACAGTTGTACTAATCAAAGCATAACTACTGTAATCTGTGAGATGACGTGGTAGCGGAACCTGGTCTGGTCTGGGGAGTTGTGAAGACGTCCTACTTGAGGTGAGACACAGAGGATGAGGAAGAGGAAGTGAGGTGAAGAGGGTGGAGATAGGAGAGGGTTCTTTCTGTAGGCCGAGGAAGCAGCTGCCATGACACAGTCCTGGAAGTGACAACAGGCAAGTGTGGTTGGGG
The DNA here is from genome assembly GCA_007922815.1 of Macrotus californicus. Lineage (NCBI taxonomy): Eukaryota > Metazoa > Chordata > Mammalia > Chiroptera > Phyllostomidae > Macrotus > Macrotus californicus. Next base: position 70,634 of record VMDR010001400.1, on the reverse strand, counting down.
CCCAGAGCACTGAGAGCAGGTCTGATGGGAGCAGAGGTTGGGAAGGGAGGCTGGGTCAGGTCATGCAGGCTCTGGAGGTCCAAGTAGGACCACAATGGTCTTTATTCAAATGTGTTCTGTAAAGCATATGGAATATTCCTGGTGCAGCATAAATGTTGATATGATATTATTCTGATTTACTTTTACAAGTATATTAGTAAATCACATTAAATGTTAACTATTAACTATTTAAGAGCAAAGGAAAGCCACTCAAGGATTTTAGGTGCTGGTATGACATTTGCCATAGCCAAATTTTGTAACCATATTCTGGCTACTGTGTGGAAGACAGATGTGAGAGCAGAGAGTGGTGCAGATGACTCTGAGACGGCGAAGCAAATGTGTAGTCATCTAACAGGATGTCGGAACAGACCCATCCAGTAGCCGGTGGCTCACTGGTGCATGAGGTACTTCACTTTGGTACTCAAGAGGCACTGAACTTTGAGGATCCCTTAAGTTGTACAAGATTGTGTAAATGCATAGCTTATTTTTCAGGAGTTCTGACCTCTTCAGTTTTGGATATGAAAGGGAGCCTAAAAGTGAATCTACTTCTTGGTCTACTTTGGAAGGCATTCGTTATAGACTATTAAATAGCTTGCAGAATCCATCAGGAGGGCCACGCTTTCAGAAATGGCCCCCAAAGCCATACCCCAGAATGGGCCTCTGCAAGGGCTGCTGCTTCTGCCTCAGTCAGGAAACTGAGGAATGAGGAAGCTACCCTCTGTAGCTCTTCTACAGTCTCTTACCAACAGAACAGGATGTGTAAGCAGATGCCCAGAAAGAAAGCAACCAGACACTAAGACCTATGCCACAACTACCATTACACACGCCTCCAAGAGCGTGTGCCCCATGATGCTGTAGTCTGCTTTTGATTGGTGAAACCTTAGTCATGTTCAGAGCCCTAGCTTCACTGAGTTTAGCTTTTAGCTCTGCAGCACAGGAAGACCCACCAAAAGGATGTTAGAATGTCTCTTTTGAGCCCATCCATTGGATGCACCATGAAACTTAACTAGATTCACCTTGATGCTAGATACTCAACAAAGATTTACATTTTACCACCTCCCAATACTAGCCTTACACATTTGAGTACTTTCAGAGCCTCAATAGCTTTGTATATGAAATTGGAGGTAATGATATGTATCTTCTAGAGCTCTTGGAGGAATGAAGTTAAATATGATAACCTGCAAAAGAGCAGTAAGATGCCTGGCATAAGGTAGGCATTCAGGAAATGAGACATAAGTCAATCAGGGGACACCATTCCATAACCCCATAAAGGACATGGAATCCCTGAAAGGTGGAGATGTGGTGGGACTCACTGCCATCGGGAGCTAGTAGCCTGAATAGATGGGGCCTGTGTGCCAGTCACATTGAGCTTTGAGAGCATATCTGCCCCCGGAGAAGTAGGTGGGATTGCTGTTTGTGCTGTTTCTTTCATTTGCTGGTATTATTTCTTTCATTGTAATTACTTTCACTTTAAAGATAATGGTTGCACATAAAAAATACAAGAAAATTCCTGTTTTCAGTTTCTCAAATGTCCTTCCTAAAGCATGGAAGTATAAATGTACTATAGATTCTTCTTTCTTTCTCCTACAAAAATTAGGTCAGATTACATACCCATTTTGCACATTTATGTATTTATTTATGACTACATTGGAGATCAACTCATTTTTAGTTCACGTAGAAGCAATCACCTATTGCTGGCAGCAGGCTGTTGGCATTTTTGTTTTTTGTTTTTGTTTTTTTTTGCTTTTACAAAATTTACTCTAATATCCATTCTGGTATTGGGTTGGCCAACAAGTCTGTATGGTTTTTTTTCTGTAAAATAAAAGACACATTTTTCATTTTCACCAGTAAGTTTATGGATTTGGATATTTTGAGTATGTCAGCTATCTCTCATGTGGTTTAACATTGATCGTTCTCAATTAATGTCTCGATTTGATTGCTATTAGCTTCTACCTACCCGTGAGCCTCATCCAGTGAGAAATCTCCAGCAGGAAACTTCGCAAACCACTGTTGACATGTTCGATCAGTCACAGCACCTTCTCTGCACACTGCACAAACCTTTTTTGTGTGTTTCTGTTGCATTTTTACCTGTCTTGAAATAATAAAGCATAATATGCTGAAAGTGTTGCTTATTTTCTTCCATCTTCAATATTAAAATGGCTGCACAAAAATTCATCAATATTGATAAGTTTTATTTTTTAAACGCATGCTGATATGACAGCTGTCACAATATAACAAAATTTTATTCGAATGAAGTGAAAGGCAACTAAGCGCTACTAGAGCCATCTTACAGGGAAAAATATAACAAAAAACAAACTTTTTAGCCAAGCCAGTACATAAGTGACTATAGTTGTAGAGTAAATTTTTAGATGTGGGCAGGGTGAGTCAAAGGTTAGTTACTGTGGGCAGTTTTACTGAGGTTACCAACTTGCTCTCACAGCGCTTGTCCCGGGTTATGCTCTTTACCGGCCGTGTGTAAGCTGCATCTGTGCCTGCATCCCTGCCAATAGCCCATCACCAACCCTTTCTGCTTTTGCCAACAAAATAAGGGAAGTGAAGAGGCGATACCAGGGTAGGCCAGGAGGAACCCCAACTAAGGAATGGGGGGAGGGATTAATTAGAGGGTAGGAGTGACATTTATAAGGGAAACATTTACTAGGTAGCAGGCAATGACTGACCAGGCAGTTCAGCTGTAACTGGAGTCAGTCCTTACAACTACACTCACCCGTAAATATTATTATCCGCCATTTGACCACGATGCCCGGTCTGTGTCCACTATACCTCCTGTGTTCTCTTTTTACATTTGAGGGAGCCATGGTCCAAAGAGTATACGTGATGTACCCAAGATCCCGGAGCAAGTTAAGTCAGGACAAGGGTGTTCCGTTTTCTCCCTTTCTGTATGTTACGTCGGGCCGTGGTTCCAGTTTGTGCCAGTGAGGCCACAAAAGATCTGAATGTGCCATATTTTGTCGTTTATAATACACACTTTTTTTGCCCAAATTTTTAAGGGAAAAATAATGCACATTATACATGGGCGGCACTAATTCCGTATCTATGTAAATGTTTTTAATTCTTTTATTCATGCATATGTGTTAAAAGTGTAACTCTAGAAAACAATAATGATATCTGTGTGCAAAATACTATCCTTGAAAAGAGCATCGATTTTGTTTCTAAATATAAATACATACAAAATTGAATTTAAAAATTAAAAGATTTTTTTCCTGAAAGTTTGTGCCAAAAATGTGGGTGCACGTTGTATATTGGAGCACGTTATACACGGCAAAATACAGTATCTTCAGGGTGTATTTCATCCATAGTTCGAGCTTAATAGTTAAGTTGAATTCCCTCATTTCCTATAATCAACGAGGCTCCATGGTATTTGAATGGACATGACCTTAAACACTGGCAATTTTCACACTGGTCATAGGCTTTGTGTAAAGTTCTTCCTCGGTGATTCTAAGTTCCTTTCCACAAGAACTATTTTTCCCAAGGAGCACTCTTGACAAAACACTAATAAGCTTGTTGGATTTTTAATATTTTTTTATAAAGTATTAAATGCCCCCCTTGAATTCTGCTCTTCGTCCTCTGGAATCCTAGCGTCGGCCTGTCAGCCCCTCCTGGAAACACGGTTGGAGACCGGGGCTGGCAGTGGTGCCCTCTTCCTCGCTGTTGGCTGTGGTGCCAGAGTCCAGGGCCACCGAGATTAGAGGTTGCCGCTGGGATTTCCTTGTCTTTGTTCCGTATCTGTGTTCAGAGTCCAGGATCTTTTCTGCACACATCTGGGCAGTTTCCACTTGAATAAAAAGTGTGAGTGCGAGACTTCAGACCTTCAAATTTAATGAGGATTAGGGACATTCAGTTAGTGCATCCAGTCCCAGTGGGGAGATGACTCTTAAATGGCACAGAAATTAGGTTGATCACCCTTATCAGGAGGGACGGGCAATGACTGAGGATGTGATGGAAATAGGGGATAAGAAATAAACATCTTATCTGGAAAAATTAAAGTGGGCCAGTGAGTTTTTTTTTCAATTTTTGAATTGTCCCAATTGGAGAACATCCAGATGATGGCTTTTAGGGCAGAGTCAGGGTGTTCTGGAGAAAGAGCCACTGGATGTGTGGCATTTGCCCAAAGCAAGGGAAGTGTCAGCATCAAGGAAGGGAGTTTGAGAGCTGCAGTGATCTTAGAAATTAACTAGCCCAAAGTCCCATTTTAGAGAAATGGAAACTGAGACAGATGAAGTATATGTGATTCAGCCAAGAAGCCACCTGGGGAGTGTCAGTGGACCTTGAACCACCCTCTCCTGTCTTTATTCATGGTATTCAATTTCCATTATGTGACCACATTTCATAATCTGCCAAGAGAATACAATCGTTTGGGATTTTGTTCATTTGTTTTCCTAAAGTGGACAGGGACTTACTTTCAAAGCCACCCTAAACAAAACTCACTGTTTTGTCCTGAAGAAGGGAGTAGCTGTGCCTGGTGTGGCCCAGGTGGTTGGGCGCCGTTTCGCAAACTGAGGGGTCTCCAGTTCAGTTTTGGGTCAGGGCACAGGCCTGGGCTGCGTGTTCGGTCCCCAGTCAGGGCGCGTACGAGAGGCAACTGATGGATGTTTCTCTCTCACATCGATGTTTCTCTCCCTGTCTTTCTCTTTCCCTTCCCCTCTCTCTAAAAACAAATAAAATATTTTAAAAGAGAGAACAAGATACACAAATAAGAAGCCTAATTTGTTAAAGAAATGGTTGAGATGAATTGGATTGAACTCTTTTTACACAGGAAGCTTAGTTGATTAGTTGAAGGCATGATCTTTGTTTTGTTTTTGAAATGGCCATTCAGCTTTTAGTTGTTCGGTCAGTGAAAAAATGCTGTGTGTTTATACCGTCTCTGAAGTCGGGAAACAAAGTAGTGTTTCCTTTGTGAGGGATCAACTGCTCGGGACTTGTTTCATATAAATGGTATAAATAATCGAACAAGGTCCTTCACTGTACATTTCTCAGAGCAAACAGAATGCCGTATGTTTTTATAACCAGATAGCTATTTGACTTTTCCTCTTCCCCACATTTGGATATAGATTGATATAGAATTACTTACAATGCTGCATATAAATTAAACATTAAGAGGGAGCCATGGAGAGGCTTAGCTGCCCCATTGTAATCTTCAGTTCCATAGTCACCGCCTCAAGGACACTCCATTTCATATCGCGTGTCCTTCCTTTGGAAAGTGATCGCCAAGGTTCAAGTAACATTTAAGCAGAGTGGGCAACTGCATAATTTATGGACCTTTTTCTGTTTGGTGTTGTTATTTTAATGAAAAACAGGAAAACAAGACTTTTCATACGTTAACTCTCTTTTGTGCTTTGCCTCCCGTCTTTGCAGATCGGGGCCCTGAAGGACTATTACCACTTCTACCACAGCAGGACGATTAAAAGGTCAGTTCTCTCAAGCAGAGGAACCCACAGTTTCATTTCAATGGAACCAAAGGTAAGAAGAACCAGTTGGGTGGGGACCAGCAGGCCAAGCTTCTGCATTTTTCATTGGTAATATCACACTGGGAACTGATGACCAGTATGAAGGCTCAAATTTCAAGGGTTGTCATACTATCCTTTGCCAGTGTCTTTGCTTTCCCTTCAGACAAAAATAGGCAATGGCTTGGGTTTTTTTTTTGACGTGCCATTATTATTCCAGTTGTAGAACAGCCCAAGTGTATCGTAAGTATGGGTTCTCATGGAGAAATGAGAAGCACTGTGTGTAGGAGATATAGGTTGATTGAGTAGTACCAAAGTATTAAGACTACCTTACTCTGTTTTAGCTATTTACATACAGATCTGAGGCTCTATCTGAACTCATTAGAGGGGTCTCCTCCGAAACTCTTAGGTCAGCCCTTAGGTTGCCATGAATCCTCGAAATTTCAGCTGTCATTGGGAAAGCCAAGGCCTTGGCAGCCCACGGATTAGACCGTGTCTGGGACAGCAGGAATGCTGAGCACAGCTGCGATAGGAGCTGGCTCCTGCCCTCAGGGCTCCTCAGGTGTCTTTCTTACGTGTTGTCTTTACTGCAAGCCCATTAGGGTCTTCCAGACAACGCGTCCCTGGGAGAACCTAGGCTGAGATCGGATGTGTCCAAGTCCTTCCACTCCGTTTTCGAGAAGTGGAACAGCTGTAAACTGGGCGATAGGCAGCTGAAGGGTGTTAGGGAGTGACAGACTAGTCACTGGGAAGTGAAACTCTGAGAGCGAGTGAAGTATCTGTGCTTACTAAGTTAGAGGAAGGGCCTGACTCGGGCAGAGAACTGTTGGGCCTCCCGCACGTGGCCAGTAACTAGGAAGAGTGGCTGCCCCAACCCACCCCAGTCCCACTGTGGGCTCGCTTCATTATTTACTGATTAGGAAGGGATATTTTTCCCCATTATGATTTGGGTTTGCCATATGAGCTTATTTTCAAATAAAGTGGTGAGCAAGTCCCTGCCAGTGAGCATAGAAGTCCCACCTAGAGATTCTTGAAAATTGTATTCCTTTTTTAAAGCAACAAGGTCCCTGTTTGAATTAACATGCAAATCGGTTTTGCAGTTTGGAGTCCTGCCCTCTGTTGCTTACCTTGGTTCACCTTATTTAACTTTTTTCTGGAATATTATCACATAATATTCGTGATTATGAAATTGCATCTTGGTGGTGGTGAGAAAAAGCCCATCTCTCAGAGACCCTGGTTTTCTGTGGGTTACAGGAACTTCCCGATACTTCCACTCTGGTCGTCTGTGGATTGTAACTTTCCCCCCTCATCTCTGTTCACAATCAAATGTTTCTGGAAAAGCAATCTGTTATGATGTCCTTGAATTAGCTAAGCTTTTGAAGCAAAGTCATGTTTTTTATGTTAAGTAACTCTTTTGAAGCTTTCTAGAACTTTAGTAATTAGAACGATTCCAACTCCAGACCTCCTGTGCATCGTCAATGTGAATTTGAAAAAACCAAGCACTAGTTGCTTTGGAAAGTAAGAACAGAATGTAATGAGATACTGTGTGCATGATGAAGGATTTACCGAATGTGGAGCTATCCGATCCTCACTGTTATCTGGAGGATGGATCTTGGTCTAAATTTCTTCTTATCTCAGTGCATTAAATAGCTTACATGGAATCCAGTAGAGACCTTGGATGCTGGGACACATAGAACCTGGAATGTATGCCCTTCCTCACCCAGCCCAGAGGAGCAGGGTCATTTCAGGCCAGCCCTCGGGGACATGCTCAGTTCCCCTTCCTCCTCAATAAAAAGAGCAACCCAGGGAAGAACCGTACCTGACTCTTCATTCTGATGCCTCCTACCCCTCACTCACACCCAGGCATTCATACAAGAAGGTCACAATGCTACCAACTTTTCAGATAGAGTACCGCAGATTGGGGTTTGCCCACAACTTCTTTCAGATATTTCTATTCATTGAGTCTGTTCATTCATTCATTGGCCATATCTTCAGCCCCTAGTATATGTCAAATCCTGTGTTAGGCTCTGGACATCTGGAGATGAAGCAGCATCCCCTCTTGGAGCTCACTGCAGGGTCCCCCACAGCAGCTTTCAGGGAGACCCAGGACATTACAGTGCTTCTCAGTGTTGGGGGTGGGGCACAGGGGCGATGGGGTCCACCACGTTCCTTCTCCTTCACCAGTGCCTTCCTCAGAAAGCTCAGACCCACTTAGGTTATTTTTCTTCTTTCATTCTGAAAAAGTTTCTGCTTACTGAGAAGTTGCAAAAATGTTCTGAAGCATCCCTATATGCTCTTTCCAGATTCCTCAAATGTAGAAATTTACATTTTACCATATTGACTTGATTATATTCTCTTTGTTCTATTTATACACATACATGCACATGCATGCACACATGTACATGTATAGGTATATGTCTATCTGTTTTTTTCCTGAAAATTTGGAAGCAAATTATAGACACGATGCCCCTTTAACTCTAATATTTCACTGCATGTTTACTAAATCCAAGAACATTCTTTATATAACCAGAAGTACCACAGTTAACACTCTGATAAAAATCTGGATATTAACATCAATATTATTATCTAATCAACAGATTTTATGCAAATTTTGCCAATTGTCTCTCTTCTCAGCCAGGATCACATTTAGTTTTCATTTTGCTTGAGTCCCCTTTGTATGCTCAGTCATCCTTCCTTCTGTTTTTTTTTTTTTCTTTCTTTCATGAGCTAGAACTTCTTTGAAGATTCCAGGCTAGTCATTTTGTAGCCTATCTAATCAGACGATTAGGTTCAGGTTTAGCAAGAACACCAGGGAAGAGCTGTGTCCTTCTCAGTGCATCAGATCAGGAGGAGCTTGGTGTTTCACTCATGATCTTCACTTTGGTCATTTGGTTTTCTATCCTTTAAGTTGACCATTTCTCACTTCCTAGTTATTAAACGTTTTATAGGCAGATACTTTGAGACTGTGCAAATTTCCATAGGCTGACTGTATTTTTCACTCCCAGCCACCCCCTGGGGATATAAAGCAAGTGTCAGAAAGCTGGGTTTCTTAGGCAGGTCTCCTTTTCTTTAATCTTGGGGTGGGGTGTGTGATTTGGGGTGATGGGACCATGTGGAGTGGCTTGGTGGGAAAAAATGGCGATGTGTGGAGCTGTCTTTGATCGCAATTTTCTCAAGAAATGGAAAACACACACTAAACAGATCCTGGCTTTTACTTGCCATAGCAAATGGCATGGCTCCTTTTTCTCCCTGCCTTTGTTTTTACTTAGAGGGTCCTAAAGAAGGAAATCCACAAGTAACAACATTGTAAGAGCAGCTCTCCTTTGCTAAGAAAGCGCTGTGGTCAATTGGGGCACATGAGCCAGGAGAGCAAGAATAGCCTGGTTCCCGGATGTGAACATTATATTCTGATTAGCTTCTGAGATGCCGGAGACTCCCAGGCATCTGAGGTAGCTGCACAGGTACAGTAGGGTGCAGGCAGTGCCGGGGCAATGTTACAGCAGTCGGAACAGTGAGCCTTACAGTCTTTCTTTTTACCTGACCAACTTTTCTCTGGGAGACCAAAGCTAAATTCCAGAAACAATAGTCTTGAGTTAATATGCTCAGAGGCCTCTCACTAACCTGTTTAGAAGTCTTTGCCCGTTCTGTGGCATTTTGGTCGAGGGGGGTGTTGTCCATGTACGTGTTCTGGACTGGAAGTTCTTTACAACTCTTCAAGCTGCCCGTGCAGGCCTGGGTGGGGGCAGAGGAGGTGATTTTCTTCCACTGTCCTTCTCACCCAGAACAAAAAAGCCAGAATACTAAACTTCCTATTAGAGTGGGCTTTAAAAATCAAAATAAAACAGAAGCTGCCATGAGGTTAGGCACCCATAGCTTCTTTTGAGCATTAAATTTATCTTGAAGGTTCTGGCTTTTCAACCTCTTTTCCAAAATATTTTCTGTGTTCAAATCTATGTACAGGTTTTCCCCCTAATCTAGGACAGGATCATGCCCTGCTGGGGGATCACAGATGGGCACCTCTCCTACCTTGTTTCTTTTTAAAGTTCGTTTTCAGCCAACTTACCTCATCACATGGATGTGAATGGCTGTGTATCCCAATTATGGAACAAACGATACATACAATATTATTTATCACAGAATCATAGGCTCCTTAGAATTAGACTGATCTCTTTCCTTTCCATTGCTAGCATACTCTGTATCACACGCGTAAGAGGAATTTTTTCAGCTCTGTTAAGCATGGCCAGTGACAAAGTGTACCGTACTGAACAAGGCAAACATTTCTATAATGGAAGAGATTTAACTTGTTGAGTCATAATCTGCCTGTATCTTCTATCCATTGGATCCAATTTTGCTATCCAGGCTTAGCTATAAGAGCTCTTTAAATATTTGAAGCCCCTCACTTGTTCTCCTGGAGTAGCAACTGTCCCTCAGTACATGTGGTTCAGAATTAACTGCAAGGCTTTAGCTCCCAGAGATACGGCCTGTTTGTTACATTTATACATAAACCTGTTCCTCTGATGAGAATTTTAAAGCAGAACATTTGTAGAATGACGAGTAAAGGGGTATAGAGAAAGGATGGGAGGAGAGAAATGAAGTGATGGGAAGTCATTACCAGGATCAGAGGAAATCAGACCTGTGAAAGGAGAAGGGGAAGTTCAAGTTCCTCACTAATCCAGGTTAGTGCCTGTTGTGCCAGGGACTTGATTTTCAGATGACTGGAGTTTCTCTTTTTGCCTCCAGAGAGAAGGACCTGGGATGGACGGAGCACGGGAGCACCTCGTTGTGCAGAGCAGCCGTGTTCTGAAAAGTGGTGCAGATCCACTTCTTCTCAGGCAGACCCCGCCCCAGGAATTCACTTTATAAGTTCACAATGATTTTATTCTCCACTGCTGATTGATCTGTGGAGACAGCCAGCACATTAATTAATTTCTTTTTCTTATCCCCGAGGTAAGGCATTGGACCTTGGGAGGTAAAGAAACCTTATCTAGTTTTCCCTAAATGCTCAGACAGTCTTACCTGGCTCCCATGCATCAGTCGCAGCCACGCTTTTATATTAATCTGATTCCCATTGGCCTGATGCAGCTGCCAATTCTGTTTCACCCTGACTTCCTCTCACCCCACCTGCCCTCGTTCCAGCCGGTGCTCCTGGGGGCTGCTTTCTCTAGCAGGTTAATTTTCTGCTCTTTGGTTTTAATGTGATAAAAGCTTAGGTTGGACTTTGTTTTGTGAAGTGCAGTTTTACAATGTAACATCCTAGGACTTGTGTTCATCCAGCCTGTGGATGACCCTGGTGTGTTGAGGTGAGATGAGAGAGACTGCGCTCGCCCAGGCAGGTACCTGAGGCTTTGTGTTCTCATATATGTCATAGCCGGGTGGGTGATTGTACATTTACCTCTCGGCATCACGCCAGTAAATAGAAACAGTTAGCAAATGCCTTGAATTCTTCCGGAAGCCGTGTGGGCTCGGATCTGATGATGAGCAGGAAGAACATGGGCATGGTGGCCAAGGGGCTAGTCGGGACAATCTCTCTTGTTCAAGGCTACTTTCTTTACCACCTCTTACCAGCTATGAAACGCAACTATTACAATTTTCTGTCCTGAGCTTTTGATGGCATTTCTGCATCTTCAGAAACCCCACGAGAATGTCTAGACGCCTGGGTGAAGCATTTTAGCCATAAGTCTGCAACTTTTGATACGTTTATGGTAGCAAGGGTAGCTAGGAGTGCGGGAGGGACAAGAGGAGATGCGGGTCCCACCATCTTCTTCACTTCCCCTTCGTTTCTGTCTAGTTTCCAATCTCCCAGTTGCCCGATGGTCAGAAGGCAGAGAATCAGTTTGTACACTGCTGGGTTATCTGACGGGAAAGTTTGGGTCACAACCCAAATCCCTTATAGTCAGTAGTGAATTCAAAAAAAAAAAATCTCAGCTGCTTTGGAAAGGTTGCCAAATCTTTATTAGAGAGCTCTTCGCAGTACTTAATTTTGAAAGGTTATAAACCCACACACCTACAGTGAGCGTGTGGATAACAGGAATGAGTGAGATGGGCCAGATATAAAATAATTGGGCACACGGGAAGGTGCAGAGCCTTTTGTGTGTGTGATGGGAGAGATGCCACTCAGCTCTCCCTGTCGTCCTGTGGGCAAGCTGGCTCAGTGTTGCCAACTCAGAAGAACCAGCACGTCTGTGTTTTTATATAACATTTTCCAATTTTAAGTGTTGCAAGTAATTAGAGAGTTTTAAAATATTTGTGTGGACTAAAGAAAACACATCTGAGGGGAATCCCAGTCCGTGCCCCTTGGGTTGGCTGTGTCAGGAGAAAGGAAGACTCGGAAGGCAGATGTCAGCACCTGCCTACCTTTGCTTCATTCTCCCCCTCAACTGTCACCCGTTTGGAGGGGCTCAGATGTGACTGTTCTCTGGGGCCTAGTCTCCCAACTGAAATACAAATGTCTTGCAGGAGAAAATAATAGGCTCAGGTTACGTAAGTTTTGAAACGGAAGCTGCTATGGGTGAAGACAAGGCGGAGAAGCTCCTTCTAACTTTTTTTTAATGTCTTGTCCAGTTTTCCACTGACACCTATTGCTGAGAGAGTCTTCACCGAGAATGAAGGTCGGAGGAGACAGGATGAAGTCAGGGGACAAATGTCAAACAGAGTGATGGCCCCGTGAAGAGAGGAAGAGGGATTTGATGGGGGCAGGGAGAGATTATGGCTTTTACATGTTCCTTTAGCCACTTGAAGGAAAGGTACTACATGTAAACGCTTTGGTGCTTGCTAGTTTGTGTAATACCTCTAAGGGGTCCAATTCTAAAAACGTGGGTGCTGGATCTAGAACACGTAGGGTAATGACAACATTCTAAATTTCTAGATAGGGTTCGTGTTAGTTTGGATTATTTACAACAGAATACCACAAACTGAGTGGTTTACAAACAATAGGAATCTATTTCTTATAATTTTGGAGGCTAGGAAGTACAAGAGCGAGGCGCTGGCAGATTTGATGTCTGGTGAGCACCTGCTTCCGAGTTCACAGGTGGTGGTCTTCGTGTTTCAAATTTCCGTGGCAGAGGGAGCACGGGAGGTCCCATCCCATTCCCACGGGCTCCACTCTCACGACCTAATCGCCACGGAATCTCCGCCTCCCCATACCAACCCGTGGGGGTTCGGTTTTCAACTTATGAGTTTTGGAGGAATACAAACATTCAGCAGGTTTTAAGAAGGGAATTTTGGAACCATAGGTCCTATTGAACCTTTGGGGAAATTAGAATAAAATAAGTAAGCAAACCTAGTGAATAAGTGAGAACAGCAAAGAAAAAAAACCCAGCAACCACAACAAAACCCAAAACCATGTTGCCTCATTTTGAAGAGAAGTTATACTGATTCGTGTATTTATTGTGATGACTGCAAGGGTAAATAAGAAAGCAATTCAAGCATCAGCATTCAAAAGGCCTGATTTGTTAATAATGTTGTGGGCTTTGTTTCTCTGCTCAGTTCTGCCAAATGTCAATCAATTCTTACAACGTAAAAGGAGGCACTATGGTGCAGCGGAAAGGACTTTTGGATTTTGGTTCCTGCTGTGGTCTCTGTGGGGTGAGCACTTAACTAGTCTGTCAATCAAGTCTTTTTCCCTTTGACTCATAATTGTTCATGCATGTCCTTAGAGAAATATATGGTATAACACAGTATAATGAATTACATGTAAGTAAAGATCAAAACTATAGGTTAAATTCTTAAAACAAAATAGCAAGTGGCTATTAAAATGATGTTATAAATCTACACATACCAATAAGAAAGGTCTCTAAAATAGCATGTAAAGTAAAAAAGCAATATAAAAAGAACATATGTGTTCCCATTGATGTTAAAAAAAAACCTGTGTATACATGTGTGGTTATATGCAGGATAGGTTCGGAAGGATACACAAACATATTTAAAAACTCTTACTTCGCTTTCCACACTGTATGATTTTTTACGAAACTATTAATAGAGAAACTGCCTTTGTTGATGTCAACAATGCTTTGGTGTTTCAAATCCAGCGGATACAGCTCTGTTTCTCGCCTGACTCTACCTTTTTCTTGACATGGCGATCAGTCATTTTGTCCTTCTTGAGAAATGACTCTCTCAGTTTCTTGAGACCGCATTCTCCCAGTTTTTTTCCGGCCTCTCTTACACCTTCTGTCTTCATTGATGGCACCTCCTCCACCTCACCTGTAAAGTTTGGAAAGCCCAGGGCTCACATTTTCCTGGTGTCCTTGCTTTACATTTATATCTTCTCTCACATACCTTACTTTCTCTAATCAGATGTCTAGTAAGCATCTGTCACATAACGTGACATACACAATACTTTTAATCCCTACTCATCACCATGGCCCTCAAGCCTTTTCCTTCCCCATAAATAGTACTATGCCTTATCCCGTTCTGAAGCCAAGATTAGAACCCTTTGAAGCCTTGGTTCTCACCCTGTTCCTTATTTCTCCACATGGAACCATCAAGAGATCCTATCGGGTTCACCACAGACCTTATCTTGAAGCTGTGAATTGGTGGACTTTCTCGTCTGGCTCGGCCACCAGCCTGGTCAACCCACCGTCAGCTTTGACCTGCACTTCCACGCCTGTTCTTGCACAGCGCTTCTCCACACAGAGTAAGCTTCTTAATGTATAAAAAGATCAAGTCTTTCAGTGACTTACCATTGACTTTAAAGTAGAATCCAATTTTTTTCTCAATGATATTCTGGGCCAACATGACCTGGCCTCTTCCTCTCTCCTTTATTTAGCCTTTGATTTCCTCCATTTTGCTTGTTTCATTCAGCCACAGTGGTCTCTCTGTATCTGCTGAAACACTGAATTCTTGCCTGCGTTCCCTTTGCCTGGAATGTATTGTGCTTCCTCTGGTTTTTGAAGGGTAGATATCGTCTCATCCTTCACACATCAAAGCGCATGTCATGTCCTTTGAAGAACCTTCCACAATCACCTTTGCTAACTAAAATAGAACCTTCATTTCATCTGCCCAGCTACTTTAATATGTTTTATCTTTGTTTCCTATCTGATTCTAAACCCACAGTGCTTCTTCATTTGGCTGTTGTTGGTTTTTCCCATCCAGGGTATATACTCATTAGGGCCAGAGCTCCATGCACCATGTTAACTGTGGTATTTCCTTGACTTTGAATAATATCTGAGCCATAGAAGACCTTCCATAGAGGAATGAGTGAATCAATAAGTAAATGAATGATATTTTAAAAATTAATTTTATAGGAGAGTAAGTGATGGAGGCAGTAATAAAACTAGCATCTATAATTTTCTCTTAATTCCCTTCGAACATAAACCATTCTGTGGTGACACGCACAGTACAGCGGACGTGGGGGCAGCCAGCTGGGGAGACCCTGCGTGACCAAATGAAAGAGGCACGTACTGGCCTGGATACTTGGATTCTGGTCTCAGCTTTACTACTCAGTTCCTGTTAGCATGTCACTCCTCACTGGGCTTATTCCACTTCTAAAATCATGGAGCAGATGAGCTGTTTCCTAATGTTCCTCCCAATCCATTCATTCTCAGCTCGAACCAGTGTCGCTTGGGATTTTACTGTTGGTCCAAGTGGCCCAGCAAATGTGCCCTTTCTGTATTCTCTGTTCTCATGTCTTTTCAAACTTCCTTCTTGACCGTTCTGCCCACAATGTAGACTATTTTTTTAGCCTATTCAGTTCTCCCTCTAGACACTGTTTTGCCTGAAAGAGCTGATTTTGCAGTTAGACTTGAGGTCAACCTGGTCGTTCTTGGAACAGATACAGACTTGACCTACTCAGCAGCGCTCGTGATAAATGAGGAGCAGGTAATATCGCTTCTTTGTGTTCACAGGACATCCTCTCACTGATACAGGAGTCTGATAAGGAAACCAGTAATTATTATTACTGGTGTTCATGAATTCCAGAAGGCAGTTCTGAATAGCAAATACATGTCTTCAGAAGCAATAGAACAAGTTTGAAAAAGCCAGCCATGGAAATGAGAAAGTAGAAATATAGTAGGAGGGTGGTGGTAGAGGGGGGGGATGGGACATAGACGAGGCCAAAGGTAAAATCAGAAGGAATCAAAGATGAACACAGTTGATGAAAGGTTTTGGTGGAGATGTGTATGTTTTTTTAATCCACTGGCAAAGCTAAGCAAGCATTTTCATGTATGAGCTTGTCAGGGTGCCGTCTGCCTCTTCTCCCCAAAAAGTGCAAAAGGGCAGCAGAGTGAGCAGGTGGGTAAACTGGGCCCCGTCCCTGGGGCACATTTGCTAGGCCCCAGCTCAAGGGCAGCCTTTGCTGTAGATGGAATATTACAGTAATGTCCCTTAAGATGTGGATGTGTTTTGCATACTCGTCCCTTGGACCAGCCAGAAGCCCCTTTTCAACCTGTGTGTCCACGGAGAAAAAATGATAAAAATGGAGACTTTCTTGGAGGATTGGGAAAAAAATGGATTCATTCCTTAAGGCAGAGAAAACTGAAATCTCCCAGGAATGAAGTAGCATGAGAGAGAGATCTGGAGTTCAATATTCATTTGCTTGCTTTCTCTGTGGATAATTTTGAGCACTTACTGCATACAAGGTACTGAGCTAGACACCGGTGATAAAGCTAAAAAAGCAGATCTAGTCATCACCCTCACAGAGATTACCATCTAGTCAAATGTAAAGTCCAGGCCCGAAGCAACAAAACAAAAAAACAAAAAACATCGTTCAGCCTCAGTTTCTATGTGTGTTATGTGATGTTCAGTTTGTTCTGACCCCTGGTGACCCTGGGAACCAGTGATGCCCAGGTTGTCCGTCCTCAGCAGCCCTGCTCAGCTCCTGTAGACTCTTGCCCGTGACTTCTTTTCTGGAGTCAGTCCATCTCAGATGGGGTCTTCCTCTTTTCTTACTTACTGCCTTCTGTTTTTCCCAGGGTTGCTGTCTTTTCCAAAGAACCCTGCCTTCTCAGGATGATGTGCCCGAAGTAGGGCAGGTTCGGTTTTGTCATTTCTGCCTCTAGCAAAGTTCAGGCTTAATTTATTCAAAGACCCACTTGTTCATCTTTCTGGCATATCCATAGAGCTCTCCTCCAATACCATATTTCAAATAAATTAATTTTTTATCAGCCTTCTTTCTCACTGTCCAACTTTCACATTTCTATATTGTGACTGGGGATATGAGGGTGTGGATGACCTTAGTCCTGGTCTCTAATGCCACATCTTTGCTCTTGAACTTTCCTGATTCTTCCATTGCTGCCCTTCTGAGTGTTAGCCTTCTCTCAGCTTCTTGGCAGCTGTTGCCATTTGGTGGATGGCTGAACCAAGGTAGGGAGAATCTTTAACAGTTTGGGTGTGTTTATTGACAATTAGTTTCTATACCCATACCCAGTGCTAGCAACACTGTAAAGCTGAGACTTTTAAAGGTATCAATTAACATTTTTTTAAAAAGCTTTTCACTAACACATCTCAAGTTTATATACCTATGACTGCCAGATAAAAGAACCAAAGTTTAGTATGAGCATGTCCCAAATACTGCATGGGACAACTTACAAAACATTATTTGTTTTTGTGAAATACAAACGTAACTGCACATCCTGTGTTATTGGTAAGTCTGACAACCCGAATTTATAACTAAATCACTTTAGATTAGACTTAGGGGGAAAAAACGTACAGATACTAGGACATCGGTGCAGGTGGCAAGGCGTGCCTAAGGGAAAAGAGCGACCCAATTCCCAGTATCCCACGACAATGGTAAGTCAGGAGAGTTCCCACGTCCCCTATACCATGGTGTAGTCCTTGAAAATATGATCAGTATGAAGGAACCTGTATGAAATAACCACCTTTATTTTATCATATGTGTATGTTGGGACATTCAGATTGGTTTCTAAGCATGTAATAGTATCTGCAATCCGGCTGGTAAATGCTCCTCACCCATGCAGATTGCTTCTTTGTGGTTTGGTAGAAAGACAGACTTTCAGCCTCTTATAAAACGTTTCCTAAAGTGCTGCTGCTGCTTCTTTTCCTCCTCTTCCTCTTTCCCCTCCGCCTTCTCCTCTCCCTCCTCCTGCTCTTCCTCTTTTTTATTGAACTACAATTAACTGTAACATTATATTAGTTTCAGGTGTACAATAATTATTCAATCTCTGTATACCTTGCAAAATGACCACCACAATAGTTCTAGGTAACATCCATCACCACATGTAGTTAGAATTTACTTCTCGTGCTGGGAACTTTTAAGATCGAGTCTCTTGGCAACTTTTAAATGTGCAGTACAGTGTTGTTAACTGTAGTCACCATGCTCTACTCACACTGTCCTTGATTCCAAGAGACAAAGCCAATTTTCCTGTGTACCTGACTCTCACACCTCTGTAATGGGTGTGTGTGTGTTGGAGATGGGGGGGCACACTGCAGCTAACCTAGGAGCTGCCACAACAAGGACATTTTAGGTGAAAGCATCTATTGACCGGCAGTCAGCTTTCAGTGTGTGTGCTTACAGGCAAAGCAACGCGATTTGGAGACCTGTAGACTTCGGAAACACTGTAAGCGGTGCCGTTGTAGCAGCGCTCCTTCACCAGAGCACACTCCAACCCCACAGGCAGAAGTGCTCACCAGTAGTTAGTGTTAACTGATTAGAGCAGGGTTGGAAGTCCAGCTCCGCACCGAATCGGAGAGGGCCAAATTACCCCAGAGGGCAAAGGCTCCGTGTATGGACCCCAGGGAAGATAACGAGATGAATCACCAGTACATAAAGCTGGCTCTTTTAGATTTCAAGACTATAGTTCAGACCTTGGGGAGCACTGAGATTACACCTCTAGAAATACAGACAGCACCCCTCTATGCACCAGTTTTAGCAGCTGCACTGTGAGTTAACATTCTGTGAGGGCCGGCTTCTCCTATCAGCAGAGATAAGGTGGGCTCCTGTGCAGCCTTGTGTGTCTAGTTCACATTCGTAGTTGAAGAAACCCTATGAAGTGACAGGCACAGCTCTGCATTTGTGGAATAATTTTCAGGCTTTGATTCTGGATAGGATGTGACGTAACTAGAAAAGGATAGTCATAGGACGATGATACCTCACATCTTTCTAAAAAGTTAATGGCATGTGGTTTTTATTAAGTACTCTAAAATCTTCATTGTATTATGTATATATTTTAATTAGATTTGATTTCCCCAACATTTCATTAAAACAATCTTCAAACATACAGCCAAACTTAGGAACTGAAAATGAATACCACAATACTTGCCATCTAGAGCCTCCCATGAACATTTATATACTTTATTACGTATCTGTGATAAATCTTTATTCAGCTATTAATCCACCTAGATGTTTGATGCATTTCAAGCCAAATTACAGACATCAGTCCATTCCCCTTCCCAGATACATGCATGTCATTAATACATTTGTTTTCCGTGTTTTCTTTTGGTGGAAAATTCACGTGCAACAAAACTCACAAGTGTAAAACATACAGTCCTCGTGTTTTGGCAAATGCACACACACGTGTCGCCTGGACCCCTTTCAAGACAGATCACTCCCATCGCCCACAGGAGCCCCTCAAGCCCCTTCCCAGTCAGTCTTCTCCACCCAGAGGCTGTCACTGTTTCACTTTTTTCTGCCCTAAACTAGTTTTGAAGGGCTTAGTTTGTTACTTAAGGTATAATATACACAGAGCAAAATTTGGCCTTTATCATGTACAGTTCTGTTCGCAGTGATAAATGTATACAGTTGTGTAGCCACCACCACGATCAAGGCATCGAACAATTTCATCACCACAAACAGTTCTGGGCTCCTTCATAGTCACCCCTCCCCCCATGCCCAGCCTCTGATCTCTTTTCTGTCCTTACGGTTTTGTCTTTTCCAGAATGTCCTGTGAATGGAATAATATAAATATGTAGCCTTTTGAATCTGAATTCTTTTACTTAGCATAATGCATTTGAGATTTCACCCATGAGGCTGTGCGTGTCAGTAGCTGGTTCCTTTTTATCACCTGGTGGTATTCTCTTGTATGGAGATGCCACAGTTTGTCTGTTCGCCAGTTGAAGGACGTTTGGGTTATATCTGGTTTGGGTGATTATGAGTAAAGCTGCATTAAACTAAATGGGATGTGTTTTTAAGTCTGCTATAAGGTGGACTTGCACTATTCAGCTTTTGGTGTGTTGATTTGTAAATTCTCAGTCGACTACCAGACAGACAACAAATGCATAATCGGGTTGCTAGAAGAATGAACTATATGATTTAGGAGAAAATCGTTTAGCTATTTCTCTGCTATGAAATTTGCAGCTTGTAAATCCAGGTTGTCAGTATGCATTACAGTACATTTTGCATTTTGGCTTGGGGAACCTGAGGAAAATATCATCAACCAAATTTCATTGTCTAAAATGTCTGTCACACGGGTGATTTTGTTTTCTAGTGGATTTGGAACATTTTCCTTTCCTGGGCAGTTGAGATGTTTTACTTTCCCATATTATCTCAGAAGCAAGTATCTAGAATCCACCCTTATGATCTGAGCACCATAAAGATTTGATGATGAGGAAGCAACACAAGTGAGCATGGGGCAAAGAGATGTGGGAGACGGGAAGCTCCAAAAAACAGTAACAGGTCAACAGTAAATATTGTACCATGTTGCTACGTGACCGTGGTGGCTCCAGTTCAGCAACTTACTGTATTGCAGTAAGTTGGTTGATGCAGGGTTTAGTTAGCTGAGGGACTGATAAGACGATGACTTGCATGCACCATAGGATTGTGCCTTTGTGTGGACCAGAGACCGGTGCCAAATGTAAGAGGTTGCTGCCAGGTACCTCACAGGATGAAATGGGCTTGTCTCTTCTTCCCCTCCATTTTCCGTGAGAGCAGAAACAATTTGGTAGTTTTATTTACAGGCATGCAGGCACGTGTGTATGCATGATTATAATTGTGTTGGAGATAGCAAGAAAAAAAGTACTTGCTTTTTTCATTTACTCATTATTCAGTAGAACGTATCAAGCATCTCTCAAATCCCCACCCTTTTGATACTGTAGTTAGAATGATCAGACCTTAGTGAAAGGGGGAAAAATGTGGTTTTGTCACTATTACATGAATTCAGGGCAGAGATGGAATTTCAGGAGTGCTAGTAAAGTCCTATGGGATAAGCTTCTCTCCCTTCTTTGAGCTAAGAATAGAGAAAGACATGCTATTAATATTATAGAAAACTCTGTGTTCAGCATTACATGGGAAGATGTTAAACTGATAAACTCCAAGTAAGAATAAAAGGCCATCTGAATAGGTTAATAATTGGTCATTGTGTGGCTGCACAGTACATGGTAACATATAAAACGCCAAGCAGTTTTGCAACATGCCTGATATTTTGTTTCTAGAAGCAGGCCTGTGTTCCTTCCCGTGCAGAGTTTGCCCACGGATTGTCAGATAGTCATCAAGGAAGCGTTTTTCTTTTTAGGTGCATTATCGTTCAGATGAGGTTCATCAGTCACTTTACACTCAAATAACGTCAATAATCTGTCTCTGTGTTTGTAACCTTGATGTTGCTTATGAATTTATGAGCACGCAAGTTGGTTAATGAACCTCCTGGGAGGGGGGTAAGTGCATCCTTGAAGATCTGCCTCTCCCACTCCTGTGTTGGAGGAAGCTGATGAAGTGCCCAGGAAAACACTGTGGTACTTTATCCTTATTAGAAGGATAGCTTTGCTACAAAGTTACTGGATTCCAGTGCCTTGGCTTCTTTCAAGATCAAATTTACTCATAATTGTAGCTGTTACAATGGCAATTTGTTACACTTAAAATGCTTGCTTTCCAGAATTCACTATTACGGAGAGTGAAGTGAGAGTCTGGCTGCGAGTCTGGCTGCACCCATCCGGTGGATTCAGACCTCAGGAAAACGGAAGGGGAAGGGAAATAGACATGCATACCCCATGGAAGCTTCTAGCAGCCAAATCGATCCAGCACGTGGGGAGTGTGGCCTGAAAAGCTGCCCTATTCTTTTGCTCTAGGGCTTTCTCGACTGGAGACCAGGTCTGTGCAGCACTTACCAGGGAGAAAGTAAAATTATGAGAAAGCACACTGAGATTTTACTTGGTAGTGATTGCCCTCTACATCTCTGAAATGCTATCTATTTGCATATTCTATCTGAACTATGAAGTTTCTCTCTCGCTCTCTGCCCCCCCCCTTCCTTCCTTTCATCTTTCTTTAAAGTGGGTTGGAAATATTTTAAGTTCTACACTCAGTATCGACTGCATCCTAATGAAAACTTCCATTGTATGGTTCAGGGTAATTCAAAATACATTTTGAATTAAGAATTTGAAGGAAATCTACTATCTGTCAAGCTCCTGTGATCTTCTGACCGTGGTGCTATGGGATGCAGGGTCATCCCACCAATGCATGCTCTCGACACACTTGTGAGGAAGGTTCCCTTCCTTCTAGGAAACAGACCAGCGAGGCCTCGCGGACCGTGTGCTGTCTTCACCGCACCGGGCCCTCTTGTGGGTGTATTTTCCTCCTTTCTGACAAACATGAAAAGTAGGAGGATGGAAAGTAGCAATTAAGAAAGATTAACGCTATTTAGGCTGGAACTTTCAGGTGTGGCTGGAAAATCAGCTTCCTTTCTCCTACTCTTCAAATCCCCTCTCACCAAGACCCACACTTCAGAGTCATTTTTAATGATTTAAGTCATTCTAAAGAGCTTAAAACATTTCAACCTGAGTTTTAAACTGTAGCTTATAATGAACTCAGTTATGAATACTTAATCACAGCCAGGATACTACTGCTGCTACTAAAAACGAGAATAAAAATCAAAATAAATACTTCTTGTGTGCTTATCATGTGATGAGGCCCTGCTTTATAGACAGTAATTCAGTGTTTCTCAACCTTTTCTTTCACTGTTGTTCCCCTCAGGAGGAAATTTTAATTTAATTTCTCCATGATGAGAAAGATGAAATACAGAGGAGTGAGTTTTTGTCTGACAGTTAAGTTTTACAGGGACGCAAACCACTCTAATGTCTAAGATTTTTTCCACCCTCCAAGATGTTCTCGTTCTTGTTGAGAATGTGTGTACTAACTCAATTTGATGCTCCTGGAACCCTTAGGGTTAGGTAATGTTATCAGCGTACCCATTTCACAGATGAGAAAACAAAGACCCTGAGTATACAGAGGCTTGCTCAAGGCAAAGTAGGAGCCAAAGCTTTCGGGCTGTACCCTCTTCACTGCTGCACAACGTTTCCTCTAACTCTTTCGTCGTTCGTAGTGGCGGCTGCCTGTCAGACGCATTTTGTATGCAAACTAGTCATCCTTGGTGGCACTCTGACCGAGTCTGTCCCAGTTGCTGTGTTTATTACTTCCAGGTAACATACATTTGAATTCTGGCTTCAGCATAAATCCTTGACTCTCCTGGCTCAGCCCTTTACTAAGCTCTTCACTGTATTATCTACTTTAATCCCCTTGATAACCTGTGGAGTGAGTAGGTGTTATTACCTTCATTTTACAGAGAGGTCAGAGAGGAGCCACCAGATTAGGAAACCTGCCCAGGGCTCCAGGGCTAGTGTACTTCTGCCCAGACCGGTTATATCCCAAAGCACATGCCTGTCCTCGGTCACTTCCCAGGTAACTTCCCACAGCAGTGTAACCTCTGGGTGGGCTTTCAGCATCTCATCACACATTTGAACGTATATTAATATCATTCACATGTTTCTTTGAAATAACTCTGGATTCATGGACAAAATAGAACTCAAACTTACCTTCTGCAAAACCTACGAGATTTATAGAAAGAGTTGTGCATAATTTAAGGTACAAGCTACATAGAAATATTGGAATGCTAGCTAGAAGGCACAGCTGCTTGAAACTCAATTAAAAAGGAAGATAAAATATCTTAGAACTTGGGGCAGGATTACAGAGGAGATGCCATTTTTTTCCCTGGTCACCTGCCTCTTTGATGTCTCCTCTTTCTCCTGTGTCTTTACATCTTTTTGTTCTCAGCATCTTCATATTCTCGTCCTCAGCAAATCTCAGACTGACTCTCAAAGCCTTAATTCACAAGTTATAAAAAAGATCAATAATACCTTCAAGCATTATTGCTCCCCATAGGACTTGCAATTTGACAGAAATGGAAGCTCAGGGGACAAAATATTAAGGAAGACAATTTAGACTTGAGGAAACTCAAAGGAGGGCCTTACCAATTCCCTGGCACCCTACCAGGTGGCTGTTGTCGATAGACTCAGTCAGGCCTGTTTCTCAGGTGATAGGTCAAAGTGTGTGCTGGGTTCAGGGCATTTCCTACACACACACCTTTTCCGAGATGTGAGCTCCTGTGCTGGAGGAAGCCCACCCTTTTCTGGTTATGGCGTCTTGTTAGGAAACCAAATCTTGACTCAGTCCTGGCAGAAGGATGCGGGCCGAGTGATGAATGAGATAGCTTCTGCTCTTGGAGCCTCGGGGTGACTGTGGGTGGTCTCGCGTGCCTTAGTTTCTCCATCTGTTTCAGTGGAAAGGACCGTAACATTCTTGGAGATTGCAGAACGGAATGTGCTGTATAAACACCAGGCAGTGTTGTTACAATAAATAGCAAATTAGTGGCTCTCGCTTAAATTTCCTACACTTGATGACTTGTGGGTGTACCAAAGAATCAGAAATTGTCTCTGGGGAAAAAAATCCTTCTTCCCATTTTCTGACAAAAAGAGAGTTTTAGGATTCCAGCTACCATCTGTTGAGAAACACAGCCCTGCTTCTCCCAGTGGAAGGCTGAGTGCTGGCTGCAGTTGGGCCTGGCAGCCTCCTAATTACCTGGCTTGTTGATATCTGCCTCAAGGCTTCTAACCTGTGTGTCTAGCTTTTTAGTTTCTAATTTTCACAAACCTCATCTTTTTCAATTTAAAATATTCTCTTGAATATATATTGCAGTATTAATATTAGCATTTCCTGTTAGGCAAGAAGAGATGAAAATGTCATTAGTTGTCTAGCTTCCCAATGTAAACAGTCAGGTACACACCGAGAGTAATGGCTTGCTGGTAGTCGTGTACCATGACTGTTCCTCTCAGGTAGTTCTGTTTTGAGGGATTCTGTTCTCAGCATCCTACCGAAGATCCAGGAGGGGGCCAGCCTGTCCTCCCCCTTCCGACAGTGATCGCCTAGGAAACAGAGGAGAGAACACTGACTTTGTACCCAGACCTTAGATTGGCCTTGTGTTCATCGTGAACAGTGTCTGCCCTGTGTAACTGGATTGTTGTGAAGCTCAGGTGACATTTGAAACTATTTTGTAAACTTGAAAAGGTTATGTAGAAGTAACACATCTGTAACAGTAAGCATAAGGTCTAATTCAGAGTGAACCTAATGAGCTTTCTAGGATGCCTGGGTGATAATAGCAACCTCCTGAAACTGGCCTGGAAGGCACTTAGCTTTGACCCAGTCCAGGTTGCACAGTGGTCAGGACTTGGCCTGTCCTCGTTCCTGTCCCAGTTGGGATAGAGTAGAATTCAAGAATAGAGAATGAGGCCAGTTTATCAGTGCATATCACTCTGTATGCTTAATAGTGGTTCGGTCAGCCTGGCTGTAAACAACAGCTGGAGGAAGTTCTGCCTTCTGAGCACCCAGGCCTGCCCATGGGTTGTGCAATGTGGCACAGCTTGGTTGAATGGAAAGACGTGAGCTTTGGAGGCCTAAGACCCCTGTGTTCAGGGACCAGGCCACTATGCACTATGTAAGATTCATAAGCTCAAGACACTCTGTGTCTCCGTTTACCCAGTTTTGCAGGGCTGTTTTAGACATTGCAGTAACTCACGCTCATGGAAGTCCCTGGGCCCTTGACTTGCCGTCAGAAGAACAAGCTCCCTTTCCTTGACAGTGAACATTTGGGTGAATGACATTAGTTCTGTGAGCAGCAGTTTTCTGTATAAAATGGAAATGATAAGAGATCAGAGAGGTGAGGGAGTTACAGATGTGAATTTAAGCAAAAGACATGAACTTGAAAGCATTGTATTTATTCCTTTGTTCCTTTAGTCAACACTACACGTCTTCTTGGGGCTTAGCAGTCTAGAGGGCAGACAGCCATGGAAGCTGATAATGATGTCACACAGTTGTTAGACCTTTGGTGGAAGCGTGCCCACAGCACAGAGGGCACATTGGGAAAAGAGTGTGATTATTTGGGGAACCTAGAGTATCTTCCCAGAGGAAGTGAGATGCTTGAGTCAAACCTCAAGGAATAGAAGTTGGCCTGTGGACAAGAAAATTGAAGTGGCACAAGACATTCTAAGGGAGAAGGATGGCGAAGCTTCAGGTGTGTGACAGGAATGGTGTTTAGACCACATTTCATTTTGGCTGGAGCTTGGGTGTGAGGGGTGGCAGGTAACATGGGGAGGTCCAAGGAAGAGGCTGATGAGGCAGGTATCCTAGGAACCAGGTGTCAGTGCACTGCTCATGCTCTGCTGAAGCATTTTGGCTTCATCCCCATGTGCTGGAACTATAGAATATTAAAAGGTGATGCTACCGAGCCACCATGAGCTGCACATGAAATCTGATACTCCCCCTACCCCCCTTAACTTCTTACCTAGTACCCCATGTCCAGCAGTTGTCCACATTCCAGTGGTGGCTGGGCTTGGGGCCGACTCTGTGGCTAAGGTGCAAACCGAGATATTTGCCAGGCAAAGCTTAAGAGTCCTTAGGAGAGTCAACTCCCATTGGTCTCATTTGCAGCAATAAACATTCAACTTGAAAGACCATTTATTCAACACTCACCATGCACAGGGCGCAGCTCTGTGCTAAGTGCAGGGGAGAAGTAAGGATGAAGAATAACAAAGCTGCCTTTTCTTGAGCACTCGTACGGGCCTGGCATGGTTGCAAGCGCTTTACTTGTATTGACTTATTTGAAAGTTCCAGAGCCCTCCAAGATGGGTGTTGTAACCCTTACTCTACATAGATCAGCATAAGCCATTTTGCGCACACGGCTAATTTCTCGAGGAGCTAGCATTCAGATGCGTGCCCAGCACAAAAGTCCATGCTCAAACTCCTGTTTTTGGTGTATGGTGGAGACAGATGTGTATATGACCAACTGTATATAAGGAGAAGATTTGGCAAGTGAAGGAGCTTGTAGCCCATAACATGGGCCAGAGTTAGGGTTCTTTTTTCAACTGTAAGGTAAAAATAAGACTGACAATCTTTTTTTTTTTTTTTGGCTTAACATTTCTTAAGTCATAAGTCAGAAGAATCAACCAGAGCAATTGTCACATTCCAACAAGGGAGCAAACTGAAGGGGAAATGAAGGCGTGGGAAGGCATAGCATTAGCTTGAAACAAGCAGAGGTCAGGGCCGTTCAGTGGACTAGACGTCCAAAGGAGTGAGGAATCTCAGATCTCCCAAAGCTCTCTGGGCCACTAAGCATGGAAAGGAAATGGGAAAAAAATCAGGCAACACAGAGAAACCATCAGAGGACAAAAAACTGATTTTTAAAACAGAAAAATGGGGATGTGACCATGGTGTGATTAACATAAAGAGCAAATGGAAATGTGAAGCGCCAACGATCGCAGATCAAGTCTTGTTAGTTTGTAGCCAATTTATGCTTTTTACATATCACAGTTTTGCTTTTGTTTATTATTCCTCTGAATCATGTTTAGAGGAGCAAAGGAGGCCACAGGTGAGACTCAGGCATCCTGAGGACCCTGCCTTGCTTTGCTCACTAACATCCAACAGCTGTTTCCTGGGTGCCTGCTGGCAGCTCAGTTCCTTGAGAGATTCTGTGATCAAGTATAATCTCCCAGAATTTTGAGAGTGAAAAGGGGTGCAGAGGGCACCAGAACAACAGGTTTGAGTTGCCATAGTCCTGGTCCAGTGGAGACACCCTGGTCAGTGAGGAATAAGGCTCTCTCCAGCCCCGAGTTGTTGAATGGCCTATAAGGGAAACTGAAATCCGTATGCAGTCAATTAGAATGAATAGTGGAAAAGTGGGAACGTGCCAAAGGACTGTATCAGGCAGCAAATGCCTAGAAGAAGAACGGCCTTTTGTTAATCAAGCGAAAGCGCTCTCGGCTTAGTAGCGTCCCTGATTCCACCAGTTATTGCTGTAGCTGAACTGAATGAGTCTTTGTGATGAGGCTGAGCCTGAAGTTCAGGCCTCCCAAGGGCATCTAGAGCCTCTCAGTAGCCTTCTGTCCCCCTCATGGCACAGATGATGGGGCAGCTGCAGCCCGACACGCAAGAGGTTCAAGACTGCACTGACTTGCTACACGGTCATTTAAGCTTCAGAAGAAACCCGAGAAATATAAGGCCCTTCAAGGAATTAATGCCACCAACATTGTCTTTATAGTTAATTGATCATCAATGTTTTAGAATTTATTCTCTCATGTAATCATTTAAATCTAACTCTCCAACGTGGCAGCCACCGGCCACAGGTGGCCATTGTGCCTTTGGCACGTGGCTGGTGCATCTGTGGAAATGGATTTTTAATTTTACTGACTTAACTTGATTAACTTTAGAGTTAAATTTTAGAACTTGACTCAGTTATGTAGAAAGCATTTGAGTGAATCTATTGCAACAGTCAATTTTATGGAATATAAATACAGGTCAAGTATTAGCAATAAAATTTGGCATCTGAATTGAGATGTGTTATAACTGTAAAATATATACTTGATTTCAAAGACCTAGAACCAAAAAAAAGAACATAAAATATCTCATTCATAATCTCTATACTGCTTACCTGATGAAATGCTAACATTTTGGATGTACCAGGATGCCTTGGAGATAGTGTGGGTTCAGGACCAGACCACCCCAGTACAATGAGCCTACCAATAAAGCCAGTAGTAATATTTTTGCTGGTGAAGGGTGTTGTAAAACATGCAACAGCTGGGCAGTGCAATTAAAGCCAAGTGCACTGAAACAAGGTATGCCTGTACTGAGTTAAAGGCTATTATTTAAATTTATCTCACCTGTTTCTTTTTGCCGCTTTAATGTGGCTATGAGCAAATTTAAGAAGACCCACGAGGCTTGCCTTCTCTCTCATTGGGTTGTGCTGCTTCAGGTGTCGATTACCTGCAGTGTCTGTGGCACGGGCTCACCGCAGACAACAGGCACGGACATGGTGAGGTTGCTGTCCTGGTAGAACACACAGTTCCTGTGAGGAGGATGGAAAATAAACTGATACAAATCAATCATCGGCATGAATTCAGATGGTGGTAAGTCCTGGGAAGCAGTTTCGCAGGGTGATGCTCAAGTGAGTGCAGGAGGGAAGTCACGTTTAGATGTGGTCAGGGAAGGCCTCCTTGAGTGAAATGACGATGGAACCAAGACCTGGAAAAGATAAGGAGGAGCTGGGAGGGATCATGGAAGGCTTCTTGGAAGACAATGTCTTTGATCTGGGCCCTGAAGTTCATTCAGAAAGAAGCTACTGGTGCAAAAGGAGGGTGTAGAAAAAGCTCCTGGCTTGAGACCAGGCTGGCGACTTGGGCGGCTCACATCCAGTTGGGCCGGCACCCAAGCAGTCAGCCAGCACTTAGGGAGAGAGTCGGTGGCAGATTCACCATCCTGGAGTCAGCTGGACATTCAGGGCTAACAGTGTGACAGGGTGGCTGTGCCATTAGAATCAAACAACTTTCAGTTTGATCACTGGGTATTCAGAGCAGATGGCGTGGTAGGTTTTAAATTGCGGTGCCTGTGGGGGGGGGGGAGGGGCATGTGGGCACACGTGCCGGAGCCCACCGTGCTGCCTAACCTTGGAAAGGGGCAGGGTGCACTGTGATAGGTACTTGTTGTCGTCTGGTCGTAGAGGTCTCCACAGAGACTGGGAAGTGGATTGAGAACCAGTATTCGTGATGAACACACGTAATTTGCCTCATCTGTGGAGAATGGTTCTTTTAGTGGGTGTCAGGGAGCTGCTAAGGCATCAGCCCTGACTGGTTCGAATTGGAATGGGACCAACAAAAGTGGCAAGGGGTGACCGAGTCCTGATCAGGCCTCTTGACAGACCCAGTGCTACTCCCGTCTTGCTTTATAAGAAACTGCGTGTCGTGGTTAATCTAATGGGTTCTGGAGGCAGGTCTTGTCAATTACTGGCTGTGGAAACATGGGCAGTGGACTAGATCTCTCTGGATCCCAGTTTCCTGATCTGTCATAATGTCATTTACATGATGCCAGCCAACCTCCAGGACTGCGATGAGGATTAAATGAGAAGGTGGATGCACAGTCTTTCTCATACACAGTGTCTGGTAAATTGTGGCTATTATTATGGCTGGCATTATTTTTATCATTCCCCTTTTCTTTTTAAAAACTACCATATCAAAGCAAAGTTAGAAGGTCAGATTGGGCCATGGTTCACGGGTTAGCATTTTGGGGGTGCTTTTCCTGACACAATCAAGAGAGATCATTCTCCTGCACCACTCTGGGGGAAAATAGCATCTTGGCAAAATAGCATCTTGGCAAACCCATGTTAACCAGCTTTCTTCTGCAATTATCAACACATTTCCCGTTCTAACCATTTGTGGTGAAAATCTGAGGAGCTTTTTGTTTAAAATAAGCTGCTTAGAAGATCTAGAGGGAGGCACCGTCACCTGAGTCATCTTGTTGACAATGTCTGCCACCCAGGGCAGCATGACATTTAGTTTTTGTGTGGCTCAGCCGACTTAAAGAGGTGTAGACTTCGTGCCAGGCGAGGGAAGGGCGGCTCGTGTAAGAGCATTCGTTTGAGTTCATTTTTAGTTTTAGTTCAAGGATAATTCAATGATTATAACATAATGGGGGTAAGAGCATGGGTTTAGGAGCTGGTCGAAATCCCAGCTCTACGTGGTCTCATGGGTAACCTTGGACACAGTGCTTAGCATTTTCAATCTGTTTGCTTTGGTTTTTTTTTTTTTTTTAATCTGGAAAATGAAAAGAACATCCAACCTCTTCTTTTGTTGAGAGGATTAGAGACTGCAGGTGGAGTACCTGGGACCGATGTTGTGGCTGACGCTGGTGCTACATTGTTGTCGTGTCTGGAGAGCATGTTTCCTTGTGTGGGGTTGAGATGGCAAGGCCAGCAGACCAGGAAAGTCTACATTCCGTGCTTAGATAGGTCAGACCACAACAGGGTGGAAGTCCTTTGGCCAGAACACAAACAAGTCAGGGTTCTAAGAATTCCTTACCTCCCAGTGTTTTTTCTCTTGCTTGATGTTTTTACCCCAAGACGGTGAATATTTGCACCGCTTGACTAATGTGTTTGAGAACTTTGGTAGTGTTCTTGGAATGCTCTTCCTGACATTATCTCAGTGTTCTTCAGTATTTTCAACACATCTTGAGATAAAAGCAATAAAATCAAACTTGGACATAGAATGCAGTTGGAAAAAAATAAGTGCCAGCAGTGGAAGGGTTAATGGTTCGGCCACACAGCCCCGCGGAAGACCCTGTGGTCAGTAAGCCCAGCCTGAGTCAGCGCTGCTTTCGCACCTGGGGTGTTTGCCCTTGATATTTGATGGTTACTAGGTGTGTGCGTGTTTATGTGTAACCGAGGAAGCAAACCCACAAATGCCGATGCATGACTAAGCATAGCAGAATTGCAGTTTGATGAATGCCATTATTAATTCATGGCTCATTGCAACTTCACATTTTCAGTCCTCGCTGCTTATCGACTGTCTATGTGTAATAAGGCTATTTCCTCATAGCCCCGGGTTCCAGATGTACCATCCATTGTCAAATTTTAGAAAGCCTGAAGTTTTTGTTAAATAGCACCTTTGTCCCTTCTGGCCTGTGTGGGGGGTCATTATCCATATTGGTTCAATTATACTTAAACTTGGCCAAGCATTGAGTACTAGACTCCGTAAGGGTGGTCAAAGGGCAGGCCTGAGAGGAGGAAGACTTTTTTTGTAATCACAAGTAAATTGTAACCTCACTTGGATTCAAGTTCCTCATTTGTAAAATGAGCTCGAGGATCTCTAAGATCATCCCTGCCCAAAAGGCAAAGACTCTGCGGCAGAACGAGAGAGGCTGCTAACTGGAGCGCACGTACCACAGGCCTTTATCACATGCTTATTGGTGACTGTTTGCTAAGGCCGTTTCCTCTTTTTTAGGTGTGCGAAGCAGAGACTAATGGCATGGAAAGCTAGCTGGGTGTGTGCTTCACAGTCCCTGATAACCCGATGAGGAGGGAATTCTTGGGAAGAGCAGTAATGTCCTGATCTCTGCACCTGCTGCCTGGGGGCCACAGATTCCCAACAGTGACGTGGTTTGCAGTTAGGAAGTATAATCTGGCATATGAGCCATAGAGGGCACATTAGAGAGTGACGGCAGGGGGTAGGTGACAAGGGTTCGCCCTGTGATGCCACATGGGCTGCTCTTTGCCTTAACACACTGTGGTCAGCCATGGCATCTGGAAGTAACTCCAAGGCTAATGCTTTGGGTGCATATCAGCCTGTGTTGAGGTACCACTGGAAAGGGCATGTTTCTTCACACGGGAGGCATGACCGGAGAAAGGAGAAATCTCTCCAGACGTTCTCCATGGGGAAGTCAGGCTCAGCAGGTTGTTTCCTGCCTGGAACTGGCCAAATTTTCTAGCAGAGATTGCTTACAGTGGTGATTGGGAAACAGGAACTCTGACAATTTAATCATGTTCTGAAGGGTGTGGGGGAGCTAGGAAGTGAGGATGACATCATGGTTGTCACCTGCAGTGCTTCCCTTGAAAATGGCCTTCTAATACCTACTCACAAATAGAATAGTTATTACAGGCACCACTCAGAAAGAGCAACTCCCCATCCCAACCTCGTGGGAATGTGCTCTTGCAAAAAATCTCTCTTCTTGCCATAGAAAGTTATGGGTGGGGTGTGTGTGTGTGTGTGTGATTTGAAAGGTTTTAAATCAATTCCAGTTGGATCTATCTATGTTTGAATCCCCAGTGTGTCCTTTTGACCTGCCAATAAACATCTATGACACATTTACCCCAAGAGTGGTGGGAGGATTGGAAAGGAGCTGTTTTCTACCAGATACCTACCACGTGTCCTGCACTTTGGCCCACAACAAGATGAGGCAGCCAATAATTAGAGCCAGGCACTCCGGCAGCATTCCACCGTCAGGGCTGCTTACTAGAATTAGGTCTAGAGCCATCTAGTTTTCTCTCTCCTGTTTCTACGCAACAAGTACCATGAAACCGTTCCTCACTAAGAGTTAGGTCTTTACATAAAGGAAAACCAGTTCTGCCTTTATGGGGCCTTTGGTTCGCTCCATCGGAGTCAGTCAGTTTCAGTAAACAGAGGGACTCCAGAAGGAAGGAGGTAGTTCATTTTCTCTTGTCTTACCGCAAATACAAGGTGACAGTTTTAGCCAGGGCCTCGAAGCATCTTCAGAGCGCTTTAGATGTACAACTTGCACCAACACTCCTTTAAGATTAGGGTTCCTAGTTTTTGTATTGGTGACCCACTTCATACAACATAGGGTAGAGGTTAAGAACATGCTGAAGCTTTCAAAGCATTGCAAGAGAGAACATCTTTGAGCTAGAAGGTACCAAGGGAAATCTTCTGTAGCTAATTATCTTTGCCCATGCTGCTTGGTGTTCTATTGTAGTAACTCCACCCACTGGGCTGTGAGCACCTGAAGGTCAGGGACCAGCCTTTTTGTTAATTGCCAGCAATTAACTAAATTGTCTTTCCTACTCCAGAAGTCAGAGGCCAAGTTGGTGGATTCACTGATAAAATACCAATGCCTGGTACCTAACAGGAGCTCAGTAAAGCTGTGTTGAATCAAATTGATTTGAAAATTTAGCAAGCACCGTCTATATCAAATAAGTGCTGAGGCCAGTCTCAGGAACGAGGCCAGCTGAGGCAAGGGCTCAAGCACCAGTCTGTTACGGAGTCCTGCTGTATTCTTCATGCAGGAACAGGCAGATGAATCCATTTAGCAAATATAGCACATCCACTGTCAGCCAGGTGATCTGCCAAGTATTGGGGACGCCAATATGGAAAAGGTAGTCTCTTCCATCTAGGACAGTATGCTTTCATGGAGAAGCCTGGCAATAAAGAGTTAAAACACTTTTACTAATGCTTGTGGTAGAATTAAGCATTGGGTGCTCAGAAAGCACCATGGAGGAAGACACCCTCACCAAGAAGGTGCTAGATTAAATATTTACCTACTGAAGTCCCCTGGTGAGAATTTGAAAAATGAAAGAACCAAGGACAAAACTTTATAAAAATCCAACCAGGAAATTATTAGGGATTTCAGTGAGCAAGATAGGAGAAAATGAGGGTCTGAGTTAAGGTTATGGCTGTGGAAAAGCTGAAAAGTAGTCACATCTGACCCATCTCCCAGAGAAAGACCAAATCCCTTGTCAGTGGTAGGGACCATTTGATATGGTTTGCAGAATCTTTTTTGGATCTTTGTTGAGAGCTTATTTAATAATGATAGACATTATTATGTACATTATTACTTACTTCCTTTTCTAAGCATGACTTTGGTAAGAACTGAGGCGTGGGTGTTTAGACTTCTACAGGTCTGGAGATCCACTTGAATGGGGAAACATCATGGCTGACTTGGATGGAATTCCAGCATCAACATAGCTTTCCTTGGTGTCAGTTTTCCACTCAAGGCTACTGCTGATTATTCCTTAAGAAAAGAAAAATAGTTGGAAAGCTTATTTGCACAAAACAAACAATGAAAAAATCTTAAAACAGCTATAATTTTTTTTAATGATCTGGATGCCAGTTCTCAGAGGTTAATATCATTTGTCCTAATGCTAGACAAAAAGTAGGCCTAAAACTTTCAAACTCAGTAGAATTTAACTAACCACATGGGGTCTTTAAACCTCTGAGATCGTCTTTTCTGGTTTGAGCAGAACACTTGGTTCAAGAGATGGCCTGTTTTGAAGGGCAGGGAGCAGGAGCCGAGAACATTGGCACCACAACTTAACCCATGCCCTTGGCCTTGGAGGCAACTTTCTGAATGCCTGGGATGTCGTCACTGATGTAGCTCACCCCTTGAGCTATAGCAAGGGGAACTGAAAACTGGACAGTAGTGATCTTCTGATTTCTAGTCCAGCGTGCCTCTCTGAAACTTCCACCTCCCATGTCACACTCTGGTCAGTTGGGCCTAACCTCTTGAAGCTCTTGGGCTAATGAAAGAAGTAAACTCCTTATTGGGCATAGTTGGGCACACCAACGCATCACCATGGTTGCGTGGTGGGCTTTCTTGTGCCAGGAACTGTGCGAACTATTTGACATGAATCAGCTCAGATTCAGATTCAATTGTCTTCCTCATTTGACATTTGGAGGTTAAGTAAGTTGTCTGAGGTTAGCCTCCTTTTCAGTGGGTGAGCAAGAATTCCCAAACACATGTTCTTTGGACTCCAGAAACCAGTTTCAATCAGTAACTATCATGTCTTCCTTTGTCTCATCTTGTCAGTTCAGTCTAACTCAGAGCAGCTGGGTAGCTAAAGATTTGGGCTACAATGAGTCAGGTTCCCCCCTCACTTTCTTTAAATTTGGGAAATTTTCAGGCCTTGAACTTTTATATGCTCTTAAATTACAAGTCAGACTGTGCCCTTAAGGGAAAAAGGATTTCTATCATCACTGCCACGGTTGTGCTAAGAATCCTTTCCCTGATTCAGATTTTATTTTTCACTCATCAAACAGTTCCCTTGCCCATTGTAGACTGAGTCTATTAACCCATGTGAAAATGTGTTCAGCTGAGTAATTGAGGATCTCCACAAAATTCCTTGCGTAGATGAAAAATGCTCTAGTATTATGCCATTTTCTATCCTGCTTTTTTCTCCTTCCCTCACCTTTCACCCAATAAAACTTCTAGTATCATAAAATGATCATCTCTGACTAATCTCTAGGCAGAAAATGTGATGCAGAGAAAAAAAGATGTGCTCCCCCAACCCACTTCATCAGCAGAGAAGGTATGTTAGAGGCAGTCTCTGCTCTACAGGAGGAAACTTGGACGTGGCTTTTTTTTTTTTTTTTTTTTTTTAAAATCAGGGTCCCTGTCCCACATCCTGTACTGTCCTGTGGTTTGATCAAGTCACTTAGCCTCCCTGAGCCTCAGGCTCCCCACACTGGTAAAAAAATGATCTTTTCATGGGAAAGTCTGGTGGCATTAAAGAAAAAAACAGGTAAATTTTATTTTGCACAAACCATGAAAAAAAATCAGATAGTTGTGCTTTCAAAACCGTTAAACCAGGGATTGTGCTCCCCGTCACCTTTGTCATTCATTCCTTGGCTCAGCAACAGTGTCTTCATTGGTTGATCCCCGGCCAGACCCCAGAGGCTCCTATCTGAAAATGACAGGTCATTGCCTCTCCCTCTGTGATCTGAGAACTCCTGTGCTACTAGATTTTGCTTTTCTGCTCTCCCTTGCATTATTCTTTCCCTGAAAGAGTAGCTAATTCAGTCATTCATTCTGCAAATTCTCTTGGGGGCCTGCTCTGGGCAAGGCACAGCGTGGCCGCTATGGGGACTAGAGAAAGTCCTAGGGGTGGCCCGCACCCTCCTCACTACATCTTCCTGCTCTCTTTAGCCTGTAGTTGGCTTTCATCCTCTCCTCACCTAGGTTCTGAGCTGCAAAGTGTTACACTGAACGAAGTCTGTGAGGAGTGTACTCAGCAGGTGTTGCAGTTTTGGCAGCCCTTTCTCAAGTAGCCAGGGCTCAGTAGGGTTGCTGGGAACAGTGGTCCAGGCCAGCGCTCCCTCCAGTGCTGAGCCCCACTGTGCCAGAGTGGGGCTCTGTGAAGGAGGTCGGGGGTGCCTGGAGAGAGTTGCTGACAGCCCCCAGCTGCAGTGAATGCATTGCATTTCCGTGAACATTGACACAACAGACTCCAGGGTAAGCTGTCCAAAACACACGGTGGGAAGGAAGGAAGCTTGCTTGATGGGGAGAGATGCGGCTTCTGGGTCTTCACACTGAAAACGTGTCAGATTTGATGACAGTGATGAAAATGTGTTTTCTCTCTCCTTCCTCAAGCCTCAGCCCTAGGGCTCTTGTAATTGACTGTGGTGGGTATGAATTATGACTTCAGGGAGAGGGAGGCCCAGTAGAGTGACTTGGCACTCCTGTACTGTGACATGAAGACCGCCAGGAAGCTGCGAGCGGGGCGCTGCCCATGCGGAGGGCAGGTGGAGGTCCCGGCTGGGTCTCTCGTTCATCAGGCCCTGCTCCAGATTTTTATGTGCTCTGACCTGCAAGTCTTGTCAAGTACCACCTTGCTGGAAGCCTCAGCAGTGGTTTCTGAGGTGAGGGAACAGCACTGAAACTGAGAAAACATTTGGTTTGCTTCGGGCAACTGGATTGAGGCGAGAAATGCCAACCCCTTTGCCGCTGGCTCAGGGATTTTGGACAGCATTTCCTGAGGCTGGAAGGCATGTTTCTCCCCCACCCTGACCAAAGTAGCTGTTTGCTAAATATTTCAGAGGGCGATGATGGTGTTTAAGAGCTGCCACAATTCCAGTGTTTTGGTTGCAAAACACCCCTGCCCTCCCTGCCAAGTGTAGGGTTAGAGTTCAGGATGAAAGGGAAAACAATGGAAACCCAAATCAGAGACCCTCCCCAAAGGCCAACCTTTCAGGAGGCCCCTGCAACTTAGGAGCCCAACATGGCGCAGAGCAGGGGTAGGGGGATTCTTTGTCCAGGCTTCTTCCCACCATGACTTCGTACAGCTTAGGGATTTTGTACTCATTTTAGGTTAAAAAATGTGGGTTAGCCACAAAAGTACGTAGAATACGTGTATTCATTGCCTTCACCCCTGAAGTTTCACATTTGTCTTCTAGCACCAGGAGGAAGAAAAGACATTGATTTTAACCCAACCCCATTTAATTCGTAGACCTAGAGCGAGCCGACATAACAATTGGTAGTATCTTGATGTCCCGGATTTGAAATCTTGACAATGAAGAGATTTAAAGATGCTGGAAAGATTACAAAAACTGAAGCAGCTGGAGTATTGAGAAAGCTTCCACTGAAATGAAGAGAACGAAATGAAAACTTAGGGTGTTTAATTCTGAATTTGTATAACTCACCACAATTCTGAATTTTAATTCTGAATTTACTCACCCTCCCCACAATTTTCCATTCTGATTGAAATCATAGCAGTAGGGTGCATGGAAATTTTAAAACAAAAGTCATTGCCCTTTATGTTTAAGTGGCTAGAAGAATAAGACAGTGTGTGCAGTGGAGCTGAAGTAGTCACCAGGGAAGGGTTTCTATGAATCAAAGTTTCACGACCATTGCTTGTGAGCTATGGAACTAAGTGCTGTGCTATATCAAGAAGCAAGGTGCTGACATACTTTTGACATTTAGTGGGTCACCCCATGTCCTCTGCCTGGAGAAATAATGAGAATGACTGCCCGATCCTCTGCCAGCATTTGCCTCTTTTTTGTATTCATCTCAGCCAAATCGAACCATTTCTCCATTCTGTACAAAATAATGCCTGTCCTTGTAGTCACTTGCTATTCAACCCGAGGGCATCCAGTTTGTGCAACTTACAAGTCTGGGGATATCTTGAATGATTTATTCGCAGAATCGCAGGATTGGTCCAAGAGAACCAAAAGCCATTAAGCGATTAACACCTCATTTTCAGGGGCAAATGGTCATTCTTGCAGATATCTCAACTTCAACAATTTTAAGGGCAGAATGAGATCCAACTTATATTTACTTGAAATGTTGAATGGATTTTATTTCATTGCCTTGGCTTTCAAATCGCTTAGAGGATGACTTTTCAAAAGACAAATGCATACAGAATGAAGTCATGCCTTTGTGTTTCTCACGCGGTGATAATCTTGATCCTACAGCGAAGCTGGAGGGAATTAGAGCTGTCCCAATTTAATCCCTGCATTAAGATCGCATTTAATCAAAAGTGCGCGTTTAACCCCAGGTGGCATTCAGGCAGTGGAATTAGTTTTAGGTACTTTAGAATTCCATTTCCTTTCAATACTTTTAAGCAATCAAAACTTGTTTTCAAATTTCCTCTCATTGCTTAAATTAATTGTTCTGAAGTTTAAAATAGAAGAGCCTACAATCCAAGTTAGAAAACACAAGGTTCTTTGGCTGTAACTTTGCCATTCAGCAAGTACCTGATGAGTGTATGTCACCGGTTCTCCCTGCCCGTGCCCCTGCTCCGTGTGCTGAGTGTATCTGTGTGCACGCACGTGCAAACGCCTGGCCCCCGCACACACACTGTTTCTGAATTCTGTTTTACCCCCTGGAGAGCACTTTGGCCTGTCTAGGAATAAGGAGCTATATTTTTTCCAGAGGCCAAATTAAACTCGTCTCAAAACACAATATCACATTTGAGACAAATAGGAAATAAGTGTCTTGTCTTCAAGGGCTTTTAAGAAAGTTTATGGAGTGATACATCAATGGGAAAATGAACCTAAAATCTTTTGAGACTATCTTTCCTGGAAAGATAAAGGTAAAGCAAAAAAAAAAAGAAAAAGAAGTCATTGAAAGTTAGGGAAAAAGCTGTTGCTTTGTGGGTATTATTACTAGTGGCCAGGATGGGCACATCTTAAATTTAAATGTTTAAAATAAACTTTTCTGTGAAAACATATGTTCTAAATGTTTTTCTTATCCATTGAATGCCTTTTGCTGCTTAGATTTGAGTTGGTTTTCAGTCATTTCCTTGCTCTTTCTATTCTTCCCTCCATACTTGCTTTTCAAAATCATACCTCTTCTCCTGTGTGCTCTGATTATGGACCAGTGATTCACCACGACACTGGAATACACCTTGTTAGGCTGGGAGCATGCAGTGCTGTGCGCTGTGGGACTCCTTGCTGTGTTCCACCCAGACGGAGCCCAGGCAGTTTATGGAATGGGTGCTGGCATCTGTAGTAGGGTTCCAGGTTCGTGACTGTGGCAATAGCTTCTCCATCCTCTGTGTTTATCCACTGTAACTGTAGACTGTCTTTTGTTGCTTCTGAGGTTCAGACCGGTAAGGTGGGGGAAATGGTCCCATCTCAAAAGATAAAAATCTGTACAACAGATTTCCAGTGGTGGGGTCAAATTGAGAAGGGTCCTGTGATGTATTAAAAATACAGAGTTATGCATAGAATGGACACATCCTGCGTCAGTACACTTGTTGCTAGTAATGTAGTCATCCATTTGCTACCATCTTTCTGTTGTTGGAATACAACATATTTTATTATATGTGGTAGGATTAAACAGTCATCCTTTCTTTTCATTCTCTATTTAAAATTTCCTGTTATTTTTTCAATACCTGGAAAACTTAGACATGCCTATTAAAATGCATTAATGCATTTTGTAAAAAATATTGTCCATTCATCTCTACCTATTTATTGCAGACCCACTGCCAAGCTTTGCCCTTGGTACTGGGAACACTAAGACCTAGTTTCTTTCAAGGAAGCGAGAAGAAACATGCGATTACAATACGAGGTATTAAGTCCGCAGGAGTCTCCATTTGTCCAGCGCATTATGTTTTGAGCCTCACAACAATAATTTCATTTTACAGATGAGGATATAGAATGCCAAGACTGAATGTGACTTACCCCAAGTGGCCAGGCTCATGATTGGTGGTATTCTACCATGGACTCGGGGAGCGTGCTTGCCCATTTCGACATTCTGCACTGCCTTTTGAGGCATAGTTAGTCCAGCTCAACCTCTGTGCCTATATAAAGAGCACACTCTAGATATTTTTACACATAACTCTAGATTAACTACAATTGTCCCTTTGAAGTGTTTTCGTGAATTTATTGGAGTGACACTGGTTAATACAATTATATAGGCTTTAGATGTACAGTTCTATCATACATCATTTGTATATTGTACTGTGTGTTCACCAGCCAAAGTCAAGTCTTTTTCCATCGCCATTTATTGCCCCTTTTCCCTTTTCTTACAGTTGACCCTTGAATCGACCCCTCCACCCCTGGCCTTGCACAACCGAAAATCTGCATGTGACTTTTGACTTCCCATAAACTTAACTCCTACTAGCTTACTGTTGGCCAGAAGGCTTACTGATAACATAAACAGCCGATTAACACATATCTTGTATGTTATATACTGTATTTTTACAATAAAGTAAGCTGGAGAAAAGTTATTAAGAAAATCATAAGAGAGAACACTTTTAGAGTACTTTACTGTATTTATTGATACTGTGAGTTTACGAGAGCTACATCATCTGTTTACAAGATGAATTGTCTGTCTGTCAGCGCCTGCATCAGTATTGTTTTAAGTGATACAGAACATTGTAGCTGTTACATGGATCACTAACACTGGACCTCAAAAACGAGGACTTGTGCTATTTAAACCTGTGGTGTTCCGGTGCAACCAAACCTTGCTTTTTTAGTATAAACCGACATTGAAATTGCTTTGCAAGAGAAGCACAGAGACAGATATGGTGTCCTTTGTCCGTGGAGTTGCAGAGGTGGCAGTCGAGATGTCTGAGACCTCAGGGTTAAGTGAGTGTGTCTTCTGACTCCTGGTACCGTGTCCCACACCGGCTGCCACACCAAACAGCGTTGTGTGCCCCTGCTCTGTTATTGTGCTTGAATGCTTCATATTTGGGACCTTCTGTCCTAGAAATCGTCTTATACCTTCTCCGCTGTTTAGGTGACATTACAACTGTGCTTTTCACTATGTAACTGAAAGGGCGCAATCTTCATCAGAGCCCCTTGCTGTTCTAGTTCATAGTGGCTGGCAAGAGGGTCCCTATGCTTTAAAGGGCCTTGTTCAGCCTTCTCTCAGCTGAATTTGTTCCTATCATGTGGAGTTGGAAACATGCTCACCCTGAACCTGTGTCCCCGTCTAGGTATTCCTGGTAGTCAGGAGCCCAGAATTAGCTGACCAGAAGCCTGGGACTCTGCCTCCCTGATTGTGTGTGTCTCTTCTCATCCATCCACTGGGGGGCGAAATACCCTCCTCATCACCCACCCCTAGTCCTTGAGGGAATGCCATAGGCATCTAGTGGCCCATGGATGAGGTACAGACAAAAGTAAAGATGTGGTCATTCTCGGGCTATTGTATTAGCTACCCTTGTTGCCTATAAGCTGTTTCTTTTAAGATATTTAGGTGGCTGGTTCCATATGATTCAGGATTCTATGAAAATATCACATCTTTCAAAGAGGCCTTTCTTGAGCACCTTATCTGAAATAGCCTACTCCTCCATAATCACTCTTGAGCTCCTTACATTACTTACTTCTTACAGCATTTAACACTCAAAGTCTGTTACATAGACTTTTATACATTCACCTGCTTATTGTCGGGCTCCCACTAGAATGCACACTGCCCGAAGGCAGGAAATTGGTTGCCTGTAGCGTCCAGAGTAGCCTGCCACATAGTAGGTATTCAGTGTAACTTTTGGGGGCTGAACAAATGAAAGGAAGGGCCTTGAGGGTGGGAAATACATTTTACTGCTTTAATTGGATGTAACCATTTATTTTTCGCATTTCTGTGTCATATTATTAGAAGTGCAGGGGAAAAAACAGGCAACAAATTAGGAAATTAAAGTTTTAGAAGCATGCAGAGCATTGTGGAATGGTTTGAGGGGAGAAATATGACTTTAATTCTCTGAAAGTAAGTAATACACTTAGAACAATAACGCTAGGAGTTTTTTCACTAAACAAAATGGAACAGGATTAAATTGATGACACATTTCTAAAATTTTGGTTCTTTTGGAGAGAGCCAACTAATTATAAAATTTTATGGCAGTTAAAGCGCTCCACTTTGGCATCTATTGTCTTCTGTTTTACTGTTCTGAATATACACGTGGCGTTTGTTTAAAACTTTCTTCTCAGTGACTGCTCAAAGATTATGATTTCTCGTTTTCCTGACTCGATGACTTTCTGACCGAAGTCTCTGATGTCTGCAGTCATTAAACAAGACTCAAAGGGTCTATCAGGCAAATCGAGGAAAAACTTTCCATCAGATGAAAAGCAGTGCACGTTTTGTTACAGGTAGCTAACTAAAATAGGCAGCATTCAAACAATTACAGGTTTTTTTCCTTTAAAAAGAGTGACTCATCACATAGTGTGACTCAAGTCACAATGCCAGTACTTACTAACTCACTAATTACCAATTTCTAGATGGAACAGGGTTTCTCAAGAGTACCCTCATCTAAATACATACTTTTAGTAGATTCTCTGATTCTTGCACTGGTTAATTTTGACTTCTTGACCAGAATTTTAGAAAACTTTTAGGCTATGTTGGCTTCAAATTTGGGGCTTGAGGGAAGCTTGTTGGCACTAAATTGTCTTCATCATCCATTTTCTCTCTATAGCAAAAAGTCCATGGCCATTATTCACTTAACTCGTACTTCTTTTTTTTAAATTATTTTATTTTAGGGAGAGGTGAAGGGAGGGAGAAGGGGAGAGAAACATCAACTGGGCCTTCTGCAAGGTCCCCGACAGGGGAAGAGCTCCTAGCCTGCAACCCAGGCATGTGCCCTGATCAGGAATCAAACCAGTGAACTTTCGGTTTGCCACGCCAGCCAGGGCTGTTTTCTATTTTTATTTTTTCAATCAGGGCCGCTCTGTTTTGTTCTCAGAAAAGAAAATAGAGGGAGAAATCTCTTCATGCTCTTTTTCCCAATTTTGTCAAAGCTAATAAAAAAGTATGAAACATGGAATCTCATATTTTATTTCCTGGCAACAGCTTCATTCAAATCACAAAAGGAGTAATATAATTTACTACCCTCCTTTCCAAATATTAATCTTGCCTCTTCCCAGAATGATTTAAGAGCGTTTATCAACTGGAGCACCTACCTCACCTCTCTATTGCATTTCACACAAACTTTCTATTCCTGGCCAACTCAGAGCAGAGACTGCACAGATAAGATTTCAGAGCCAGAAGAAAGACGAGTGTGGAGTCTGTTCTCTCCCGTTGCACAGATAAGAGAGGCCCACAGAGAGCTTACAAGGCCACACAGGTGTCTGGGAGTAACTGGAAGGTTATAAACCAAGGTCCCCGAATTCCAACCACTTTTTGTTCAGCCATCTTTTCTCAGTGATTGTGATGTTAGAACATAATGTAAAACCTTCTGTGACACATTTTTATACCGTATTTTTCTCATTATTGCCTTTTTAAAAAATGTGTTGTAAGACAGGCATTTTGTCACATTCGAAATCATTGGATTACATGATGGGATTTAACCAATGGAATATATTAAATGAAAAGAAATTTTAAATTGTATAGGTGACATATTCACGTAGTTCAAAAGTAACAACATCTTAAAGGGTGTGCAATAAAAGGTTTCTCTCCTCTCCTCTATCCTCGTCACCTAATTACTCCCCCAGGAAGCACCAATGTGTTTAGGGTTTATTGTGTATAATCAGTTCAGAGACATACAAAAACTGTGGTGTCCCACATAGACTGTGTACCTTCCTTTTTTTTCTTTTTAACTGACTACGCCACGGAGACCGTTCTCTGCCAGCACATGAAGTCCATTCCATTCTCTCTCCTGGCTGCATGTGCTGCATTGTACGGATAGGTTGTTACTTATGTGATCCCCATCCGCATGTATTCAGGTTGCTCACAACCTTTAGTTAT
Organism: Macrotus californicus; assembly: GCA_007922815.1. Lineage (NCBI taxonomy): Eukaryota > Metazoa > Chordata > Mammalia > Chiroptera > Phyllostomidae > Macrotus > Macrotus californicus. The sequence goes on along the minus strand of VMDR010001400.1, from coordinate 26,756 downwards.
TGCTGGCAGTGCTTCAGTGAGTGAGGCTGCATATTTACATGTGCAAGTAAACATGTAGGGTGCATTCTTTTTGTAGAATTACTTCTTTCAGACTGCTGTCGATATTGTGCAGTTACTCTTTATGGTGTTGTAGAGATTTACACTCCCACCACCTTTACCGTGGGACGATGATTTCCCAGCCCCTTCTCTAGTAACTATGTTATCAGTATTGGGATTATTCAGATTTGAAAGGTGAGAAGTGTTATCTTAGCAAAGTATTGGTTTGATTTTGGCTTTACATGGGTGAGGTCAGCCACATTTTTCTATGCTTAAGAAACTCGATTTACCTTTTCAGCCTGTGTTCCAATGGAATTGTTTCTTATTGATTGTAGGAACTCTTTAGGAGGAAGATAACCTTTTGTCCAAGGTAGAAACTGTAAACATTTCCCTGGTTTGTCTTTTACTTTGCTTTTGAAGTTTCTTTGCCGTGCCAAATTTATTTTTTATGTAGTTGATTATGGATTTATTAGTGTTTCTTAATCACTTTTTGGCGGGGGAAGTTCTATTATACTTAGACAAGTATTTTTCACTCTTAGATTATTTTTTAAAATCTCCCATATTTTTCGTGGTACTTTCGTGGTTTTATTTACTGTTACATTTAAATATGATTCATTTGGAATTGATTTTGACGTAAGATGTGAGAATGGTTTCAGTTTTATTTTTTCTTCTTCAGTTGGTTCTTGTTCTACCATCATTTATGAAGTATTCTGATTTTTCCTACTGACTTAGGATGGCACCCTTATCGTATGTTTTGTTCTTAGATATTTTGGGGTCAGTTTTTTGACTTTCCATTCCATGTCATTGATATATCTGTAGATATTTGCTACCGGAATATATTCTAATCATTAGCTTTGATATAATTTAATATCTAAAATGCTGATTCCTCCTCACTGTGGGACACATTTTTAAAGTGGTACCATAATGGTTTTTAAATTTCAGCTTTGCTGAGGCATAACTGACATAAAAAGTTGTAAGATATTTTCAGTGTACATCATGGTAATTTGATACATACATACATACACACACATTGTGAAAAAATTCCCCCCGGCTACTTAATTAGCATATTCATCACCTCACATTTTTATTTTGTGTGTGTGTGAGAACATACTTGTTTTACTCTCAGCAAATTTCAGTTATATAAGGCAGTGTTACCGACAATAGTCACTGTGTTACCAACGATGGTCACCGGGTTATACATTGGATCCTCAGAACTTACTCATAGCTGGAAATCTGCACCCTTTCACCAGCTCTCCCTTGTCCCCTATGCCTCCAGTTTTTCATTCTCTGATTCCATGAGTTTGACTTTTTTTTTTAGTTTCCACATGTGATACCATGCAGTACTTGCCTTTCTCATGATACTTACATAATAACTTGTATATTCATGTGATTACATTTTCCCTGTTGCTGACAAATTGCCTTCCCCATGTACATGGTATCAGAAAGCTGGTAAATTCCAAAATAATGATGTATAAGTTTAGCTAAGATTGTGGGGGTAGCCATCCCATAATTACAAATTAATGTGTTTTTCTTGACAAGTGAAATCTGATGAAAGGGAACGTCTTCAGCAAAGGTCCTGAGGAGGCGAAAGCCTGATGTTCACTTGGGCCGTGTAAGGGTGGGGGGAGCTCTGTGAGTGAAGGGGGGAGCGGCCTTCAAACCAGGCAGCACACATCTGTGGAAATGAATGACGAGAAGACTGAAGATTTCGAAGCTCATGTGGTTTTCATACTTTAGGTTACCTATGGTTTTGTGATATATAGGAAATCACATTTTTAGAAGTTAAACCAGGGAGGGAAAGCACACAGTTTTTTTATTCTCCTGTGCTGACCATAGTTTTATAAAAATGAATTTCTAAGTGCCTTTTCTTTGCATTGGGCTTCTTGGCAAGCAATGAAATCTGTAGATTGCATTACTTCTGAGCTTTTTCTTAAAGTGCTCAAGGACAGACATATGGGTAGTAGTTTAGAAATATAAATATGGTCTTTCCAGTCATAGAAACCTTCCGCTCCAAGAGGTGCTTTTCCCACTTTCCAAAAATTGTAGGGCTATATATACATACTCATAAAGCACTGAGGCAAAATACATGGTATCCGACTCTAAAAATACCCCCACTGTACTTTTCTTGAGGACGGCAGGCCTGTGATCAGACAGTGACTTACAGTCAAAGCTAGACTCCAAGTTGCTGTACCCCCTTCTAGCCACCAAGCCCTGTAAATAAGCATTTTTGTTTGGTAAAATTACAGAAGAGATGCTGTTTGGTAAGATATTTTGTTCTATTTTAGTATGTGTAATTCATCTAGGAAATGGCTACCTCTTGGTTTTCTCACATACTTAGACCGTTTGTGTGTGTGTGTGTGTCGTGTGTCTTGGGTACGGTGTATTGTGAAGTATCGTTGTAGAAACACTTATCCACCCCTCACTTCAGTATCGACTTGCCCAGATCTTTAACAGTCTCTTTATTGAGTCCACACTGGGGGAGATTTGACACTTTCTGGTTCACGGACACATATGCGTTGGCAGTTCTAGAGCTTCCGGAGGCTCTGTTAGGAAAGGCCGCTGCCAGTCTAGGATTAGTTTGAAGAGAGTTCTGTCTAAGCGGATCCGCAGACTTCTTTTACTGGGCATTCAAATAGGAAACGGTTCGGTCCTATTGGGACACGACACAGACAGGAATCTAAGGATGGCAGAGTCCAAATTTCCAAAAGTGGCCTGATTAATACAGTCACAGGGCCTGCACCAGGTGTCAGTCCTGACGACAATTTCATTTTTATGATGTGGAGAGTTGTGGAACGCGCACTAAGTACTCCTTGGTAAGATGTTCAGTCCTTCAAAGGCGAACACTAGTCTTACTCATCTTTACAGTCCCAGCACAGTGCTTGGTACAGAATCCGCATTCGTTGCTTTTTTTGAATGAATAAATGAGTGAATGAAACTCGCACCATGTGCATCTTTACAGTCCCAGCACAGTGCTTGGTACAGAGTCGGCATTCATTGCTTTTTTGAATGAATAAATGAGTGAATGAAACTCGCACCATGTGAAGATTGAAATCAAGAGCAAAATGTTGCCTGGAAATAGAGAAGTGGGAGCGTGCCTGTGCTTGCTGTTCCACTCTGATTGAGAAGGAAATTGACTTTTTCCCTGTATTCTTAGAAACACAGTCACTTACAAATTAACTCTCTTCATTAAAAATATGTTTATACTCATTTTTAATGCCACATTAGTTTCTGTGGAATTCCTAGAAAGTGTTTTCTTCAATTAAAGAAAAAACAAGATTTCTGTTAGCTTTCAGGACAGCTGTTGTCCAGTAGTTTGAAGAAAAACCCGTGATACCTTTCACCCAGAGAGAGAGAGAGAGAGAGAGAGAGAGAGAGAGAGAGTGTGTGTGTGTGTGTGTGTCGGGTAGAATGAATCAGGGCCAGAGAGTCACTGGGTCTAATTAATTAAGACAGGAGCAGAAAAACTTCTGTTTTCCAGAATATTATTTTTCATTCCTTGTTTTTTTTCTATACTAATTTTGCTTAAATTACCTAATAAAGCAGGCACATATATGATACTTAGCTGTGATCCTAATCATAGATAGATTTATATTTATTTAGGAGGCCATGTGATTCAGTTTGCTTTGTCAGTGATGTTAGGAATGCACTGTTGAAATTCATCTTGCATGCCAATGTTCCTGTTGAATCCATTTCTCAATATGAGAATCATAGAAATTTATTGGTTTGGCTTTTGGTCTTTACTATCTTATTTACAGTTATGCATTTTGAGTTTGTTTATCAGTATTTTAGTATTTCTTCTCCTCCAGCAATTTTCAGTCAATTATGCAAGAGAGGTTTTGAAATCTTTACTGAATGGGTGGGTGTGGATTCGCAGTAGTACACTCCCCCCACTCCCATCCTCCCAATTTGTCATTCCTGTGTGAAGAGCTAGGGATAAACGGTGGCACAGAACATTTTAGACTACTGTGACTAAATTAGCTATGACCAGAAGAAATCAAATGAAAATTTAGGAAGAAATGGTAGAATGCCACCAGGGCTGACACTCCATTTGAGATGCTCAATTTAGAATGGAACCTGTTTATTTTTATGTTGACATAATGATTACCTATTTTGTAAAACACCCCCACTCATACCTGTAGCGTTTAGGTAACAAACCCAAAGTTCAAGGCTCTTTGTTCAGGTAAAAGTCGCCGCTAAGTATTAAGATGCTCTCAAATAGGGTGTGTTTGAACTGAGTTTTAGAACCAGGGAGGAGCCTGTGGCTCTGGACATGAGTGACTTTTCCAACTTTCTGCCAGAGGCAGGTCTAGGGCTTTAGTTTTCTGATTCCCCAAATTCCCACCACACTATGTTGTAGAAAGCCATTTTTTGAAAATTTGTGATCCTACAGCATGTGATCCCAGGATGACTTTTAAATTTGTTGTTTAACCTCAGAGCGTTTAAAATCTTTGATGTGTAGTGTGAGGCAGGGAACATAAACCCTGGCCTCTGGGCCTGCCACCTGCTTTTATGTATAAAGTTTTATTGGGAACACAGTCACTCCCATCCATTTATACATCGCCTGTGACGCTGCAATGTCAGAGTAAGTAGTTGCAACGAGACCATATGACCTGCAAAGCCTAAAATACTTATTATTGGAGCTTTACAGAAAAAGTTTGCTGACCTTTAGTGTGAAGTAAAAATGAAAAAATGACCTTAAAAAATTCACACTCTCAGCTTGCAGTAAATTGTGAATGGGGTATGCTTTCTGAAAGGACTAAAAGGTTAGCATATTATTGAGAGATACGAACGATCTGTCACAAGACAAAAAACGCCTACCCACAAACAATAAGATAGAACTAGATTTTTAGAGAGCCTCAGAGACCCTAGTCGCAGAAGGAAGCCTGCGACTTAAACGGCATTGACTCAAGGTGGGAAATGCTTCAGACTGTCACTTATGTGGTGCTAACCCGATGGAGTTCGAACACTCACCAGACGTCCTTGTCCTTGGCAGGTGGAGTGGATCCAACAGCAAGTGGTGAAAAAGCGGACCAAGAGGGATTATGACTTCAGTCGTGCCCAGTCTACTTACTTCAATGACCCCAAGTGGCCGAGCATGTGGTATATGGTAAGCTCCCCTGGCCGGGGCCGTCCAATTTCATATTGTGCAGGGAACATCTGCTGAACGACAGAGAAGCAGTGCCCGGGAACTTTTTCCTGTTTCAGGGAGTCACTGTTTGAGATTGGTTGAAGGCCTCTGATGTTTTCCGGGTCATTTTTGAACTTAGCTCTTTGGTTGTAAGGAGAAGGTGAAGTGAGTTCTGATTTGCAGAATTTCTGTTTGAGCGCCTACTCTGTAGCTTTCTAAGACTGGGCTAGAGGATAGAAAAATGTAGCAAGGTGCGGACACCTTTAGACTTGTCAATAATTGTGTTTACTTCTTTTTTTAGAAAAAAAGATTTTATTTATTTTTATTTTTAGAGAGAGGGGAACAGGGGGAGAAATAGAGGGAGAGAAACATCAATGTGTGGTTGCCTTTTGAGCATCCCCTACTGGGGACCTGTCCTGCAACCCAGGCCTGTGCCCTGACTGGGAATCGAACCAGCAACTCTTTGGTTCACAGGCCGGCACTCCATCCACTGAGTCATACCAGCCAGGGCTGTGTTTACTTCTAATACACATTTATTCTACCTTGAAACCATTCTGGCTAGTGGATACTGGCTCTTGGGAATCATTGAAATGACTGCCGGTAAATAACAGATTCCTGACTTAAGTCATCTAATATGTGCCTTCTCACTTGAGGTAATATTTTTAAAAACTAGACTACAAAAAACTGGTTGGGAGGTGTTTGACCTATAGCTGGCTCAGTGGCTCCAGTGGAATGTTCAGTGAGGGAAGCTTGCTTAACATTGTGGAGAGTGAGCTAGCACTTCACTTGACCTTACCTCCTTTGACAATGTGTTTCTCTAGTCCCAGAGTTTTATGTTCACGGTCTCTGAGGAATGGATTAGAATGTTACTAATTCTTAAACATGAAATTCATGTCACCAACTTGCTCTATAAACTTCAAAAAGACCTTTAGTTTTCTGGCTTTTAAAGATTGTTATTGCTAATTTTTGGCTGTGCATCTTCCCCTAGTCAACTTTATTTTTTGCAATCCCTGTTCCTACTTCTCTATCAATCCATAGCATTTTGCATAGCTGCCTGCTGCTTTCCTGCCTCCTTGCCTTTCCTTCCTGTGCCCTGAGTGCTCTTCCTGCCCTTTCTCACCTCCTCAGGTCAGCATTCATCCATCCTTCAGAGCCCCCACCCAGCACCCAGGCTTCCTGCTCCAGCTGCCCCGTGTCCTCATCCGTCTGTCTTTTCCTTCCTCTGCTCTCTCTCCGCCCTTTGTCCCTGCTGCTCACGGCATCCTTCACTTGGCCCTTTGTTTCCTAGTTATTCATACTTTTAAAAATCTCCTCTGTTACAGTGGAGAAGTCACTTATATCACCCACATCCACCCAAGAACTTAACCCAGCACCTTGCAGTGCTGGGAATATGTGTTATTTGGAGATAGGTGCATGTGGCTATCATTTCCCCAATTTCCCATTCCTTCATCTTACCGAGAAGCAGCAGGTTGTGGAAACATTTTGGACCCTAAACAGAATTTTACACAGAAAACTTTTTCATGCACAAGGAGGAAAAATAGGAACCATAAAGCTAACTTCAAAGGGTGTTGGGACTCTAAACAGCATTTAAGTAGAGATCACCTGAGGGGACAGTAGGACACGTGACAGCCTGTTAGCTCTGAGACCAAGAAAGACTGGACCACAGGGGAAGGCGATACAGGGAGTATTGTCTGGAGCTAAGGAGCTTTGTCTGACAAAATGATAAGAATGTAATAGGATTAAGAAATGGGGTTGAAGCAAAATCCATCTTTTCCCTGGTTTATATAAGGCCAGGGGGAGGGAGACCTTCCTTGCCTTACTTTGCTTCTTGCAAGAAAGAGCCAAATTGCTATCTGCACAGGTCCCACTGGATGGTGGAAGCAAAGGGCAGCTCTCGCAACCCCTTCCTCACTCTGGTGGGGCAGGCTGGGCTCTCGTAGGCAGGATGTCTCCAAAGGTTTCAGTGCCTGTACAGAGAAATCGCTTCCCTCTCAGGAACCACGGCTATATCTTGGGAACTTCTGTTTCCAGAGGAGGGTAGCTTTGAGGGAAGGGCTTGTGTTGGTCCACTTAAAATTTGAGATATTTTTCAACACATTTTGATAGTAATTCATATAAGTAACACTTGTTGAGCACCTACAGTATGCTAGTCATTATGCTGTAAATACTTGGAGTATTTGTCTAATGTAGTGCAGACAAGAGTGGGTGTTAATATTGGCCTTGTTGTAAGAGGGAGGAATCGTTGGCTCGCGGCATTCAGGTTGCTGGCCTAAGATCGCCTGGCCTGCAAGTGGCAGAGCAGAGCTGCTGAGTTGACAGGGCTGACGTGACACCCTTCTGCTGGTTATAAGGCTGTGGCGAGGAAGACATTACTCCAACTTTCCAGGAACTTCTACTCTGTCCATAGAGAAATGGCTGAAGTACAAGGCAGGGTGGTGGCTGCCATGTAGGATGAACAAAGTATGCTGGGGACAACTGAAGTACTTGAAAGATTCCTATTAAATGATTACTTTTTCCTTAATAAAAGGGGTGGGAGATGGGTGACACACCTTGTGTGCCTGTGTCAGGAGTAGTATGACAGAATGGGAGCCAGAACTTCAGATCTGCAGACGTGGATTCAGTCCCCGCCACTTTACCGACTGTGCCCGTGACTGAATCCCTTCCGCGCTCATCAGCTAGAAGAGTATTTAGCTCTTGGGTATGAGTGTGCGGTGCTGTGTAACAAATCACAGAACTCAGTTTTTAAAACAATTATCTCATGGGCTCCGTGGGGCAGCCATTCAGACAGAGCCCAGGGTTTGTGATGTTTGCAGCTTCACCTGGAAGACGTAGAGGCTTGAATGGAGCTGGTGGGTCACTTCTGAGGTGGTCTGGTCGCATGGCTGGGTCCTCTCCACGTCAGTGTCATCACAGGGCTGCTCGAGCATCCATGTGACATGGCTCTGACTTTCCCCAGAGCAAGTGATGATGCCTTTTGTGATCTAATTAGAAGTCACCGACAGTTACTTCTGGAATGTTCTATTGCTCATGTGTACTAGCTCTGATTCAGTAAACAAGAGGGACTGTGCAGGATGCATATACCAGGAGGCAAGGGTTGTTAGGAAGTTGGTTACCACACTTAAATAAAATACTACATGAGAAGCCTTTAGCACAGTACCTGACACTAGAAACCCTCTAAGTCATCACGGTTTTTACTATTATTCTCTGGCTTCTAAATTACAATACATGCTATCTCCTTTTTACGTGTTCTTTAAACAGCTACTAGTCCAAGCAGGGTGGGATGCAGGCCTACTGGGCATTCGTCAGAGCACCCTGGTGACACAGTGGAGGCCAGGGGCCCGTTTCCTCCTCCTCCCTATTTAGGAGCCCTGGGCCCTTCTTTGGGGTAGCTTGATGAGTCTCCATAGGGTCCTGCCTCAACTCGTTAGTCTGGGCCTGTCATTCTATATTCATCACAGGAGAATGGAGATTAAAGAATGGCATGAAGTGTGCCTGAGTGTCTCTTTTAATTAATTTAAAAGCTTTGCCCCTGTCTCTCTTCCCCTTGGAGACTGGTATGTGAAACCAGTATGTCTAGCCTTTAGGCTTGGGCAGTATATTTAGGGAAATGTGCTCTTACAAGAGTTGGTTATAGAGATGATGGCTGTATAATTACTCCTCCATCCTGAACCGCTGCGCTCAGGCTTCGAGGGAGGTTCCCAGGAATAGAGCTCACTTCTTGGAGCATCAGGCGTCTTTCGCATCTACTCGTTGTTGGCGTGGTAGCCAGCACTGAAGATTGAGGAAAACATAGTTTGTGCTTCCTAAGGAGTTCTGTAAAGCAGGAGAGGACTGTGTAAGTGCCTATGGAAATGGGCTAGGCAAACAACCCCTCCTAAAATTTTTTGACATCAGATGCATACAGTGAGCCCCTGCTCCTTGGGCTTTGGGCTGTAATGTTTGCTTGCAGGTTGCTTCTTCCGTTAAAACATTCCGAGTAGCTTTTACAACATAGCCAAGCTTGAGCAGCACTATCAGAGATTCTTTGTTTTGCTCTGGGGTAGGGATCAGGCAGTGGGGTTTCTTCAGAATTCCCTGGGTGGTTCTGATGCACAGCCAGGAATCCTGTGTAATCGAGTGCTCAAGTCTAGCAGGTGGTAAATACTCAATAAATGCTAAGCAAATAAATAGATGAGTAGACTGGCCTAGAAGCAAATCTGTTATAATCTCCATAGTGGAGAAAGATAATGCTCACATCTTCTGAGCGCTTAGTATGTGTCAAGCATTCTGCCCAACTTTTCCATGTATTGTTATCTTACTGCCCGTGTTTGACGAGTTAGGAACTTCCATTTTACAGATGAGGACATTGAAGCATAGCCAAGTTAAGTAATTCGGTCCAAGTCATAGCACTTAGCTGGGGTAGATCCTAATATTCGAACCCAGTCACTCTGACTCCAGAGGCTTGACTTCCAACCTGTCTATCCCTGCTTCTCAAACTAGCAGGCATCAGAATCATTTGGAGGGATTATTGCCCATTCTTCTCACATTCCCCCAGCAGAGTTCTGAGAATTTGCGTTTTTAAGAAGTTTACAATTGCTGCTGGTGCTAGGATTTGGGGGTCCCATTTGAGATCTCTGGGTGCTCCCATACATTAAACGTGAGGTTTCTGTGGACACAGCTGGCTTCCATCTTCCCATTATCAGCTGGGGGAAGAAGGGCTTTTAAATTTATGGGCCATTTTAAAAACATACTTGGTCAATTTGTCTTGTTTTTCTTGATCTTATACCTTTTACTTACCGACAAAATTTTCTATCTGGGAAGCTGGCAGCTTTAACATGAGAAGATGTTATCATTTTCCTGACACAGATTGAAAATACCCTTGGTTTATACATTCTCTCAGGACGCTCCACAGACAAAGGATATCTGATAGGAAAGACTATCAGGTCTTTGGGAACTCTGTCACAGAAATGATTTCAATGAGCCTTTCCGACCCTACTGCAGAAATTCAGTTTGACTCCAGAGACAGCAAGGCTCAGCAAGACGCCCCCTCAGGGGTCTGGGAACGCCGATCAAGCAAATGTAGGAAGTTAAATGCTTTTGAAATTATTCTAAACTATTTAAAACGTACAGAAAATTTAAAGAATACCACAAATGCTTGCCCATCTACCCCCAAGCGAGGGAATGGACCATTATCTATCTGTATAGTTGAAGCCGCCTGTGAGCCCTATCCTAAAGTGCCCCTTCATCCCCTGCAGACTTAGCACAGATGCTGCATTTAAAATACATCATGCGAGTTCCTCCTTGTTGGCAGACTGCTTCTCTTTGAGGGAGGAGTTAAAGGAGATTAACTTTAGGAGTTAATCTAAATTTAGAATAGATTAACACTTCCTGAAACCAACATACCGCACATTCACAGGTGTAATTCAGCATTTGGGCTATTGAGGAAAGTCCCAAGAACACAACCTGGAAATGCAACGTGGATGAAAAAATATAATAGAAAAGTGCTTTCATTTCTTTGGTCATATAAATATTTTATTGCTTGAAGAAATTGATGTAGCATTGTATGATATTTGTCTAGCTGTTATGAACTAATAGTGATTTTGGAGAAGTTTATAGTAAATAACTTAGTTTTCCTGCTTTCCAAAAGGCAAGCTCAATTCAAGAGAGAAAAGTAAGGACTCAGGAAATCTTGCTGTTTGACTTTCAAACTCTAGTAATTAGTATGATTGATATTCTTAACTCATCTTCTTAGCACAGAAGAATTTTTTTGTGATGAATATTGGGTGGCCTATTTAATATGCATTATTTAAAGCCAGGCTGTAACAAATGGGCTCCCTTATTGATGCACTTCCTCAGATTTCATAAAAGCTCTCTGGGTGGTTTTTCTGAGGGGAAAATAAAAAAACATTTGTCGATCAGCAGAGTGAAAATTAGCTAAGTTCTGCTCTGCATGTGGGGCATATCTGCCAAAAACTATGAACCAGCTAGTATAGTAATTGCAGAAAATGATTTTAAGCCACATGGTTCTTTCTCAGCCAACTGGATGGCGTTCAGTACTCCAAGAGTTTGAGGTATTGCTGTTTCTCCGGTTGGCACACATTTTCCTAATGATTTATGCTGTCATTTGACTCTAATAAAATCTGGTGGAGTTTGTGGCATTATTGTCCTGGCAGCTTGGAAATCATCCTTCTAAAACACCCCATTTAGCTGTTTTAATTGAAAATGCAACATGGTGCGAATCTGCAACCATGTGGCACATCTTGCTGCAAGCAGGGGGCCTTCTGAGAAAGGACAGACTCCAGCCAGGCAGCAGAGGATTTACTGGTAGGAACTACTGGGGGTTTGAGATGCGGTTTTGGCATGCCAGTATTTGCTTTGAACCAGCTCTGTGTCTTATAGAAAGTTATTTTAGAACTCAGCCTTAGCTCATCCGAAAAAATGAGGATTCTGGATTAGATGCTTTCTTAAATTTATTCCTGCTTGAACTGCCTCTCATTCCACATGGCAAGTGGAATTGCATATATTGAGTTTAGGGGGAGCACGTGCTGCCAACGGACACCCTCCCTCCTCCTGATTTCCAGCTCAGTCCCACCCCCGGAGCTCCCAACGGCAACATGCCATGCTCTCATTGCAGTACTCCTTCAAACTCACTGTGTCGCCTGTGTCGGGGTTCCCCAAGACCACCCCCCAGATCTGGTGATTCACTAGGAGCACTCAACATGATTCAGCAACTGGGTATATGCATGGCTATGTTTTATTTTGTTGAAAGGATATAATCAGCAAAAAGAAAAGCTACATGGGGAGACGTGAAGAGGAGGCCAGGCTTCAGCTTCCTAGAGACTTCTCTCAGTGGAGTTGCACAGAGAGCTCTTAATTCTTGCAGTAATGAATCGTGACAACATGTGTGAAATGTTATCTCAGGGAAACTCCTCAGGGACTCAGTGCTCAGGGTTTTTATTGGGGGGTGGTCATAACAGGTATTCAGTGCCTACCGTGTACCCAAATTCCATCCCCTCAGGAGGTTTTCAGCATAAGCCATCTTGTTTGCATAAACAGTTTCAAGCACAGTGAGACATTTTTATGAGGGAATGGTGAGAAGCTCTCCCATATTCAGGTTCCCAGATGCCAGCCAAGGGTGCTGAGGGGGCCAAACACATGAGTGGCCGCGTTGGAATAATAACTTCCCCTTTAACAAAATATTGCATTCACTGAGTGAATACATTAACACAAAGAAAAATACTCATAAGGAGTCATTCTGAGAAAAAAGCAAACTTGAATCCTAGGTATGGTCCACATTTGTTCTGCAGCCTGAGAAATCCCAGCTGACACAAGGTTCCTATGGGACAGATGCTGATTTGCGTGGGCATACATGTATGCGTGCATTCATATTTAGCAGAGATTTCTTTTTTCCCAGCATTCACAATGTCCCTGACACCACAGATAAAACAGTACCTTCTTTCATGATGAGTAAGTGGAGCCTTTGAATTGCAGAAGTTTGGTTAATTTTAGTCAGTTTGCCTAATCAGTTGATGGTAATTGACTGACGGTGCCGTTGCAGAACCCTGATTGGAACTTGCTGATTAGCCCGTGATGATCATGATGATGTCATTGTCCCACATGATGGTTGTGAGGGAAGTGAGTATATTAGGGATGTTAGCCTGTAATGAACTAGTCGAAGTGCTTGTAGAAGAGGCCAGTAAGTAATGATCCGCTTGGAAAAATTACTTCAGATAATACTCATTCTGGCCCAGTGCAAATGATTACAACCGTGGTGGATTTCTTTGAGCACAATGGGACACTCCATACTGATCATTTATCTTCTCAGCTTCACTTGCAAAGAGGACAAATACATAGGCAGCCTGGCCCTTTGGGCCTGACTCCACCATGAGGAAGGGTCTGTTGTTTTTATCAAGATTTTTAGACACAATTTTTCTTTAGTTAGTAACTCATTTTCTGTTGGAGAGCAGACAGCATTGACCCTTGAGCTCACTTAATCTGGGGTTGTTTTCGTCACATGTTGATTTCAGTTCTTCTATCAGAAAGTTTCTCTGAATTCCTCATTTTTCCTTTACCTTTCACCCAGTATTGGGGTTAGTTCTGGGGATCAAGGAACATTTTTGACGTATTTTAACCCAACGTAGTGTTCTTTGCAAGTGCTCAGTAAACGTTTGTTGATATAAAGTGAGGAGTCGGTCGTGTTGACTTCATCATTTTCCAAATTCGCAGAACTGAGTCCGACTACTCCTGAAAGATGATGGTGCCTCCAGATACCCTGTGTTGAGGATTCAAGGTCTGAACTTGTCTGAAACTGAGGCCTCTGGAATGCTGTTTTTCCTTAATTTTAGTCGACAGTGAACTTGGCCAGGAAATTAATGGAGTAAAAGAAATGATTCTTAGCAATCAACATGTGATGAGAAGAATCCAAAAGACAGAAATACCTGGAAGGAGAAAGTAGTAACCATCTTCAGATAGAATGCATATGCACACCAATAGGACTTTTCCAGTTTCTCAAATGTAAAACCGACAAACAAAAAACCATGGGAGGCTGGCTCAGGCTAGGGGCTGGGATTCTGGGCCAGTGATGGGTAACCCAGTAGGCAAATGGTGCACGCTGAAAGGGGTGCTGCACCCCAGGTGATGCCCCATTAGAGTGAGACATGTAGAACAAAACTGTAAATTCCAGAAATAGGATGTGATTACTAAATTGCATGGGTCAGAATCCAAATTGGGTTCGTAACGCAGAGGTGCTGTTTTTGAGGGTAGACGATGTGAACTTAGCAAAGCCTGCATTCACTGATTGCTTTTTTCCTTGATTAAAGGAACCTGATAAGAAATCCAATTTCTTATGCTAAGGGGAAAAAAAAGTCAGTTTGATAGTGATTATTCAAGTATTTGGTACAAGATTTACAGAATAATCTTCAAGACTACTTGGCAGAAATGCGTCTTTTTCTTTTAGTTTCCTGGTGAGTTGAATTCTGACTCTTGTAAAAGTCTTACTGGGACAGAAGTTCAGATTCAGACATTCCAAATTGGCATGTCTGAAGCAGAGAAAGGAAAATTATGCCCAGGTCGCACAGGGCTGTGTTCTCCTAATGATCTCTTTTGCATTGGTTTCCTGAGACTTAGTTAAAGTTAGTGTCTTAAAAACTTGATGTTTGGGTTTTTTACCTGGTGATAGAGAAGCCATCCTTATCTTTCAGCAAAAGGAAATTCGGCAGGACTCTTAGCAGTAGTAAGTTAAACATAGCAGGTCCACACAATATTTTAGATCATTCCCTTCGGGCTGAAACGTTCTATAGGCCTGTTCTCATCCTTCGTCCATGCCTGTGCCCTGTATCCCAGGCCCTCTGTTGCACACCCACGCACACTATGCAAGTGCACAGCAACAAATGCTGTGCGTGTTTTTGTAATTAGCACTTTGAATCAGGTGGTCTTTCAGAAAGAAGAGGCTGAGAAAAAGTTCGTAGACCACTAAATTGGAATGGGCCAAAAAAATAACTTCATTCAGTTCCTCAGCTCATGCTCAACCCACCTTGTGTATTTTATGTGACCGGAAACACACTCTACTTAGATAGTCCTTTCTTTCTGTAATGGACAATCCCATTCAAAAACACTTCTTTGTTCTTGATCAGAAACGTATGTCCCTGTCACTCCACACACCAGGTTGAGGATCACCTCTGATCCCTATTTCACCAGCTTTCACTGCAAACATTATAGAAACACTTCAGAAACTTAAAGCCAAAGTAGGGAGAACCACATAATGAACACCATGTCTCTGTCACAAACTTCAGTAATTATCCATTCAAAGCCAATATTCTTTTCATTTATTGCCCCCTCCATTCTGATTATATTAAATAGACTCACCTAATTTTATCCCTGAATATTGTGTTAGTTATCTCTATAAGGACCATTTTTATAATAAAACCACAATATCATTACTTATGAATAATTAATGATAATTTCTTTACATTATCAAACACTATAAAGTCAGCTTTCAAATATTCCCTATTGTCCTGTAACTTTTTCTTTGTAACTTGTGTCAAGATCCAAACAAAGTTCATACATTATGATTAATTTCTATATGACTTCTCTTGTGCATATCACCTCCATTTTTTTCCTTTGAAAATTTTTGGTGGAAGAATTGAAGTTATTTAGAACTTTATGAGGTCTAGATTTTGCTGACTGGATTCTCATGGGGTCATTAAGCAGGTTCTGTTTCCAATATTATCAATGAATTGGTAAGTAGTAAAAGCTAAAGTCTCGATCAGATTCAAGTTCAAGTTTATTTTTAAGAGCACGAGGGTGAAACCATTTCCTCCCTAGTTGGTGTGTGTTCTTCCATCAGGAGATACAATGTCTGCTTGTCTCTGCTTGTGATATTAGCAGCTACCATTGTACAGATCCTTTAATTATTCATTGGGATTTGCAAAATAGTGATCTCTTCCTGTGACTCCTTCATTTATTGGCTGGAATACTTTAATTAAGAGGGACCCTCATCAATTATTTGGTATAATGAGGTACAGTTCCTGCAGGAAAGGCAAGATTAATGGTCAGTTTTTTCATTTATTAGGGGTTCCTTCCCTAGCATTCAGCAAATCCACTAACAAGGGTTTATTACAAATTCAATTTAGATATATCTGATATGCTTGATTTCCTTGAAATTATAAACCTATTCTTGCTTAAATTGCCCCATCTTTAGTCAGTGAAAGCCCATTCAAATTAGCTCCTAGGTCCTTTTGATATGACTCCAGTATTCCTCCCCACCCCCACCCCCGCCCCGGCGTGACAGGTTGCCCTATATTTACCTTATAGATTTCCTTGTTCAGGCATGGAATCCACCATTTCTACATTAACCCCTTGTTCCTTTTTTTCTTTTTAAAGTGATATTTAGAAATCACAAGGTAAGGGTTGAGATTCTCATCCCTGTTGGGTTAGTCTTTAGGCTTTTTTAGTGAACAGAGTTAGAGGGAATATATATATGCACGCACATACATATATAATATACCATGAGTTTATACAGATACTTGCAATTCAAAATCAATTCTAGAGTTGATTTACCCTCATCGGTTACATAGGCATCTGTTCCCATGCTGAAACTCCTGTTCTCAGTGACATGAACAGAATTCCTCATCGGTTATCTCTCACGCTACACGCAACACTATCTCAGAGTAACAAGACTGCCACCAGCGCTGTGATAACAGGAAACAATTTAAATTGTTTATAGTTCTTTTTGTCCTTAAACATATATCCCACACATGTCACATGGTCAAATTACTTCGAAATACTTCTTTTTCTACAGACATTTTTAAACAGCTCTCATGCTGCCCCAGAATCTTCTCAAGATTAACCATCTTCTCAAGATCAGTTCCTTAAAAATAAAAATATTTGTTACATATTACATGGTTTGAAGTCTACTCTGTCATCATAGTTGTTTGTCAGCATGTTTCACCGCACTTCACACTCCGCACTGTTGTTGGGGGGACAGGAAACATTACAAAGACATGCATTGTGCTAGCTCATCCAGGCAATACATGGAGAGGAGCAAAACCACCCGTTTTAACAACGTGATGCCTGGAAATTAATATGCTACTTTCAAGGGATGAAATTAGCTCCCCTGGGTCTATGCACAATAGTGTATCATGATTTCCCCTAATGTGTCTTCTTTAGAAAAGAGTGTGTTAAAGCTTACCACTCTTTATTAATCTGAAAGGTGAAGTAAAACAAGACTAGAAACATCTCATTTTAGAGGTTTATCCAAGAAAATGAAAGATTAGAGAGATCCGTAATGATCAAACCTGGTTTATTCTGGACAAGCAAAAGGGAGTGTGCTGTGAACCAATCATTCAAACAGTTGTACACACTAATGAGCATTGAATTAGTTCTGTCCTCCCAGGACTTACGAACTTGGAGTCACCACAGACTGCTTAATAAAAGCGTTAATTCAATGTGTAACAGGAGGGAAAATGAGGGAAAGCAACAAGAAATGGAATCCCTACAGGAAAAAGTAAACTGGTAATAATTTTATTCATTCAGCAACATTTATGGAACTCCCCCTGTGTATCCCGCATGATTCAGCATGCCGGGAAGACAAGTAGGAGAAGGTTGTAAACTCTGCTCCCTAGCCAGGTCTTAGGCCAGCTGGGAAATAGTTAGTTTTCTGTAATATCAAGCAGTGTGATACAGGCATGCACTCAAGTACTGTGAGACCCCTGCAAGTATATTTTTTATATTAAATTATAATCTTTGGTTTGAGGACCTGGACCTCAAATTTCTAATGTGGAAATTAAGTGATACTGGAATTCAGTGATGACGCATGACAGAGTTTCTTTGCTGGCAAATGAATAATTTCTACACAGTTATTCCAAAGATTGTTTGCCACGGAGCACTACTTCTTAGGATTGTTAGTAGGCGTCTGCAAAGGCGAGTGCTTTGGGACATATGGGTTTGAACAAACTTTAAAAAGGTTTCTTTAATGCACTACTTC
The DNA here is from genome assembly GCA_007922815.1 of Macrotus californicus. Classification (NCBI taxonomy): domain Eukaryota; kingdom Metazoa; phylum Chordata; class Mammalia; order Chiroptera; family Phyllostomidae; genus Macrotus; species Macrotus californicus. Next base: position 9,129 of record VMDR010001400.1, on the reverse strand, counting down.
TCAGAGCCTTTATCACTCTGTTTTGCATTGCTAATTGATGAAAGGGACATGCAAATATAAACAAATAGTTGTTTCCCTAATTTATTTGTGCAATATATTTTTTATGAAATGCTTCAATTGAGATTGTCTTGAATGATAAGAGGTCAGAAAATCCAATCCAAACCAGGGAAGGAAAAAAAGATAGTAGGAAAAGGGAGGTCATTTATTAGCTCATGTAAGTCCAGACTGGCAAGTCTCACTGGATCCAGAAAGCAAAGCAGTTCTTTAAAAACCCAATTTGTTCTGCCACCCCGTGTAGCTCTGATCCCTCTCATTATTGGTTTCTTTCTGGAACAAGCTTTCAGCTCCTGGTTGCAAGACAGCAATCAGTAGCTCCCAGTTCACATCTTGGTGGAAACAACCAGCCTCTGCTCTAGTGTTCTGAGAAAAATCCTTGGGGGCACATTCCTTCTTTTCTATCACTTTTCACCTTCTTCCCTGGTCTCTTCTTGTTTACTGACTACAGAGCCTTGTCTGCCTTGTGCTTTGGGACACAGTGATTTAGAGGGAGGGTAGTGAGCACGAGTCCACAGAGAAATCTGAGGCTCAGAGAAGGGGAAGTCACGCTGTCCTACGAGAAATCTCGGGTCCTGGATGGGTATCATTGTCATGTGTGTCTCTGGGCAGAGTAAAGGCAGCGGTTGATAAAAAGCCCTCACCAGACAACTTTAAAGAAGCTGCAGCCGGTGTGCCACCTCGGCGAGGGCACAGAGTCCAAAGGGCAGTGGGTGGTCTGCAGGGCACGGGCATGGCTCCCACATACGTGGCTCCCGGGCTGCCAAATACCTACTGTCTCTCCCTAAGTCATTTTGAAGTCTGTCATTATGGCATGAACTGTGTGCTCTGTGTCTTTTGGGGCCTAACCCTTTGATCATTTTTTAAATTGTGCCTGTAATGTTTTCCACCCAATGTTTGGTTTTGATACATTTGAAATCTACAGGCAAGTTGAAAGAATAGGAGAAACACATACACTTCATTCCCCCAGCTTTACCAAAAGTTAATATTCTTTATCTGTTTACACACACACACACACACACACACACTTTTTCTCCCTGGATTTTTGAAAGTAAGTTGCAAACATTGTAAAAATGAACCCCTAAATATTTCAGGATGCCTATCCTAAAAGTATTTTTCTATATAACCAAAACACCATTTTTACTACTAAGGTTTAATAGCGATCTTATCCAATTTACTGTGTATGTTCAAATTTTCCCAGTTGTCACAAAAATATTTTTTATGGGTCTCTCCGTTTTGATCCAGAACCAAGAATCATACATTGCCATCATTCGTTCCGCCGTGCTCTCTCCTTTAATCCAGAATAGTTCCCTGCTTTCACTGGGGCTGGGGAGTGGGAGGGAGTGATCTTTTATGTTGACGATCTCAGTGTGTCCAGGCTGGTGGTTCGTAGAATAGCTTGCACTGTGGATTTGTTTGACAGTTTTGCAGGACTATAGGAGTGATTAGACATTTTTGGTACAAAAACTACCCAGGTGAGATTACACCCTTTGCAGTGCTTCGTGTCAGGAAATAGAATGTTAGAAGTCCTATTTTTGGAGACGTGTTCAATTTATTTTCTTGGTTGGTTGAAGTTTTGCTAGATTTTTCCTCTGTAAAGGTACATTTTATCTTTCTAATTAATAAGAATTTTGAGAAGTAACATTTTGAGACCTGTGAACATGTTATCCCCTGTCAACTTTTCCCCAAGAATTTAGCATCTATTGATGAGTCCTGCCTAAATTAATCATTAGATCAGTGGCTGCAGGATGAGTTTCTAATTTGTAATCCCTTGTCCACTACTCTTTCTTTTAAATAGTATGAGCTCGTGGATTCTTTTCAAGTGTAATCACGCATTACTGACATTACTCCTCTTTAGTTCTTAGATTGTCTCAAGTTCCATGAGCAGTTGACCTTTCACGTTGACTCCTGTGTCCTTTTGAGAGGTCTCCACTCAGTGCTAGCAGTTTCTTCTCCATGGCATAACAAATGTTCACCTTGTGCTTTCTCTGCCTCACACCTAGAAACAGCCATTTCTCCAAGCCCGTGGTTTCTTTTATTAAGGAATGGCATTTATATGGCAAGGTCTTGGTGGTAAAGGGTGTCCTCAGTTCCAGGTAGTTTGTCAGTGGACAGAGCCCAGCACACATACCTGGAGTTCATAGTAGCACCTCTCGTTCCAAGCTAGTAATAGTACAGGTTGTTCCTCTGCTAGCCTATTTCGTATTTCTATCACGGTTCTCATCACTATCAATAAATTTCCTACCATAAACACAAAAAGTATGGCATCAATATCACTACCACCAACAGACTTAACTGAGGTAAAATTCAAGATTTCTTTCTCTTCTTAGAATATATCTCATTGAGGTGATAGGGTCAGGATACTTGAATCAAAAGTTGCTTGAATAAATATTTTTTTCTCTATGATTATAGCATCAGTTTGATACACAGGTCAATAGTTAATTTGTTTCTGTTCTGTCCAGTTTTAGAGCTCCCTTCCCCATCTTTATATATTTAATTTTAGTAATTTACTGAATTTTATTTTGGAATATGTAAAACATGTGGTTCAAAGTAAAATTCCTAGAACTCTATAACTGCATTTTTTTCTTTTTGCTTTTATTGCTTAATACACCCTGGAAATCGCTCCATAGTAGTTCACAGAGAGCTTTATTCTTTTTATTACAGCTGTGTTGTGGGAGAGTTACCATAATTTATTTAGACATAGATGAATGTGTAGTTAGGTTCTTTGCATTATTTTATTTTCACAAATAACTCCATACTGAATAACCTGGTGCGTATATTTTTGTGTGGTGTTAGAGGTGTGCTTTCAGACTAAATTTCTAGCTGTGGGAGTGCTCAGTTAAAAAGTAGAAGCAACTGTAATTTTATTAGCTTGTGCCTGACCCCCTGAGCAGGAGCAACAGCAGTTCGTATCTCCGTCCAGCCTGTTTGGGAGGGCCTGCTCCCCTCACCCTGCCCTGTTGTCCCTTGTTGAATGCTAGTTTGGTAGGTGGGAAGTGGCATTCTGTGCATTTTAGCATAGCCCGTGGCTGGATGCTTTGTGGACAGGCCTCGTCATATACTTCCTTTTCTACCCTTGTTTCCACCTGTACCTTTTTTTAGCTATTCTCTGTTAGGATACCTAAACAGGGCTTGCGAGTACAGTATTCTGAGTTCTTAGTTATATGAAATATTTTCTACGGTTTTGATATTAGAAGGATACCTTGGTTGATCTTCCTTAACTTGTAAGTGAATTCTTCCTTCCTTCCTTCCTTCCTTCCTTCCTTCCTTCCTTCCTCCCTCCCTTCCTTCCTTCCTTCCTTCACTCCTCCCTCCCTCCCTCCCTCCCTCCCTCCCTCCCTTCCTTCCTTCCTTCCTTCCTTCCTTCCTTCCTTCCGTCCGTCCGTCTCGAGGCTCAGGAGATTTTTTTTCTTTACGGTGTACAGCAGGTCCTTGAATAAGGCCATTTTGTTCAACATTGTTTCATTATAACATCGATGTGATTCCATGGGAACTTAACTCGTGTTTCTGTCCGTTAGCCTCTGATAAAACTGGTGTCCTTGTAGGTGGTTTTGCTTACTGTCACAGAACCTATGGACAATGTTAAGTGAGGACTTCCTGTACTGTGAAGGATTGTCAGTTTTATACATATTGGAACTTCTTTGCCTATTTTCTTTATGAGTTAGTTGCTCTGGGGACCTTTTGACCTTTGTTTTTTGTTTTTCTTTTCGTACATTTATGCCTTTCCTCAATGCTTCTGATTATCTTTCAGTTTAATCAATACTGTACTGGACACCTTGTAATTTAGCTTTTATTTTTATTTTAATTTGATGTTTGATTTATTTTCAGGGTTTAGTCAATTCTAGTTTCGTATCATTCTGAGTTTTTTCTGTCCATATATGTTTTGAATTTTTAATTTGAGTTATATGTTTATAGCTACATAGTCTATTTTAATGCCTTTCATTTAGGTTTAGGTGTTGGGATACAGTTTTGTTCTGCAGATTTTTGAGCAGAATTTCTATAAGTTGCATTATTTTGATTCACTTTATATTTTGTTAATAGAAACATTGAATGGATATTTGACTCCTGATTTCCATTCATTTTGAAATGTTTTATTTTCTTAGACCATTAGTAGCAGTTGTGTACAGACAGACATGGGAGTTTGGATGGCTTATTAAGTTTTATAGTTCAAGAGTGCAGTCCTAGTTTGGTACAGTCAAGTTAATTTATTTCAGTAAATGTTTTTGGAGGGAGTGTGGGGGAAGGATAGTTTGTCTTGTGTTTGTAGGACTTCCTTATTTTGCATTTTCTTTTTTCTTCTACTTTGTGTATTTTCTTACCTTCTCCATCAAGGCTTCAAGGAGCGCCCCTTCCACTTTGCTCCCTCTCCCCTAGAAATGGTGCCTTCCTGTGGGTGCCGTCTCTGTACCTTCGTACTTTGACCTCTGCCCAGGTCTGACAAGTTCTCAGTATTGCCCTGCTGAGAATGGAGCTTTCTCTTCGTATGTTCCACCACCCTTGGGGTTCTGCTCCCTCTCCACTTCTCTGCCTGGTCTGCCTAACTTCCTGCTCCAGAGTGCTCTCCAGAGCTCTTTCTTCTGGACGAGTGTTTTGGGTGTTCTTCTCCCGTGTATGTGTAATTTGAGGTTCACTGTATTCGTTCTCTCCCAGTTGTGATGTACGATAGATATGTTATCAACATTTTCATATTTTCTCCTTGTTTGATCTCTGTGTTTTTGAAGGATGCATGGAGAGGTTAAGATTTAGGTGGTTTTCATTATCCTACTGGAGCCAAGGTCCAGAGCCTGTTCTGAATATGAAGAAAACGTAACACTGCACGTTTCCTTCTCTTTGCATTCCTCCCATGGCAACCTTAATCCTTTTCTGAGAAACAGATGGAGTTGGTTAAACTAGGAGACACCACAGTCAATTACAGACAGATTGTTGTTATTCCACAAAGTTACCTTCTATTACACTGATGGCACTAAAGGTTGCCAGCTTTAGCAAATAAAAACACAGGACTCCCAGCTAAATTTGAATTTCAGATAAACAGTAAATAACTTTTGTATTTAGTGTGTCAGACAAGCATCCTGATGGCACTGACCCAGGCGTTTCATTCTCTCAAGGGGAAAAGCCTTTGGTGACTTCGCCTATCTTCCAGCTTGGGGTGTGAGGAACATGCTAAGGGGAGGTGTGGGAGTTGTCTCACAACCAGGGGCCACTTTCAGAGGACAGAGTTCAGCTAAGCACGGTGCTGGAGAAGGTACCAAGCGTCTGGTGCTCTATGGATGTCGTTAAGCTGATGCACCGAGCTTGGAATCACCTATTTCCTAATTTGTTGGGTAATAATTATATGCCTTTTCTGACTATGGTTCATTGGGTTTTTTCTTTTCCTTGCAGCTGAAAACCTTCCAAATTAGTATGACTCCTTCTCATTGGAAAGTTAATTTCAGGAATTTATAGATTGAGTCCATCTTTTTAAAGGAAGTTTTATTTTTTGTTTGTTTTAGTTAGTCTTGTGGGTATAGTGATCTGTCAATTTATTGTTCACTGGGCCCTTTGTTCCACTCTGCTGAAAAGTAGTTGTCACAGAATGAAATGGAAAGGGGTAGGTTTCTCTGCTGTGTCAACCAGGCAGCTGTTTGGATTTCTGCAACTCCAATTCAGCATTGTTAACATTGTCCGTTCTTTTTCCTCTTTGGAAAGCCCTATCCCAAATCATAGGTGAAAGCATACCCTTATTAGAGTAGGGATGTGTGGACCATGATCACCCGTGAAGTAATTATAGCAGTTACCCATGAAGAGCTTGCTAATTAGATAGGTAGACAAAGCAACATTCGCTTGGGAAACTGTTCTAAAATATGTGTGCAGTTCTGGTGAGTGTGGCTGGAGAAAGCTGCAATGCTGCTGTTGAATTTAATTGTGTTAACATTATTCCTTTCATTAATGAATGGGAAAAAATGTGACTTGGGTTGCAGAGCCGTATTCCAGTTTGCTCTGAGTATACCGTTACAAAAGTTACAACAGAGAAAGTTCACTGTGTATATTCTGTAAGTGAGTATGTGCCACTCTGTTTAGATAGCCATACTTTTTTGAGTTATTTTTTTTAATAGAAGAAATTCTGTAGGATGCTGTTAAAGCAGATTGCTTGGTTAGATTCTTGAAAGGGCTCGATGTTTTTTTATTAATAAGGAAAGCATTTACAATTATGCTTGTTAATGTAGGACAAAAATGACTTTGTTTCCTTGCTCCATACACTTCAGGATCAGGACCTCAGCAGGTCGAAGAGGCAATCTGCTGCGCAGGTTCCTTTATCGAGTGGCTAATCGAATGCGTTTTGGAAACCTTCATCTTTTCTGATGCATCTGCCACTTGCCACAGTAGAAGAAGCTCTAGACTTATTATTGGTCTGTTTAAGTAAAATGTTTCATTTTTCTTGCATGTGACTTTGTAGATTTTATCCTAGTCAACATCTCTAAGTGGACAATGAAAGCAAAGGTAGATTTAGACACTTATTTTTACAGTCTAGAAGAAACAATGTGAAAGCAGGAGTTTTAGTGGCTATCTAACTTGATTGTGTTGATTGTCCGAGGTGAGACTGTTTTTACTTTGCAATGTAGATAGATTTATTTTTCTGTGGCTACAGCGCAGTAATAGCACATATCACACTGCGGGGTTTTGTCTTAGGAAATTTTTTCTTTTTATATTTTTATTTAAAATGTGAGTGGTTTTTTTTCCCCACTTTGATTTTAAATTTTAAATGGCAGTAGGTCTGGAACCTCAATTTTGCTCTAAGTTGCTCTTTTAAGCCTGAGGTTTTTTATTGCCTGATATCTATAAACATCTCTTTTCAAAATGAGGTTTCTGTGTTCATTGAATAAAGGTCAGCTCAATAAGGGCAGAATTGTGAAGAACTCAAGGTATAAATTTAATAACCTATCTCCCTTGATGTTACCCAAAGTCTCTTTTTTATTTTGTTCATAACTGTTACCAACAGTTACCACCTCTAATTGTATTATATGTTTCATTTGTCTATCTATTATTTATGTGCTCCAGCTTGAATGTAAACTCCGTGGAGGCCAGATGGTGTGCTATTCTCTGATGCAGATTCAGCATTTAAAAAGCATTTAATCAATATTGGTTAGAAAATTAAAAACAAACTAATAAAGCACAAGTGGATAAATGAAGTGTTTTGACAGTTAACAGATGCAGAGAAACTGTAATATCACTGCCCTTCCTCAAACTATTACAGGATACAATCATTATATAATAGATCTAGTTCCTTCAGAAGGACTTGCAGATGACTGGAACAAATATACATTAATAAATAATCTTACGCATAAGAGGGAAAATCCTGCAGCTGTTCATGTGAACGATGAAGCCGTCATAAGCTTCCATGTCAGTCAAGCCTTCGTGTGCCTCCAGCCCCAGGGAACATCTGTCTGCAGCTGCGTGGATACCCAGTGAGAACCACGCAGCTGAGCCTTGTCAACCCAGAGAACTGTTAGCTGTGATCATTGTTGTGTTCAGACTTGGAGTTCTGTGGTCAGTTTGTCCTAAAGAGGAAAAAGAGGAAGCCTACCTCTATACTACATTTATTGATACAAAAGGATTTTCTTTTTTCCTAAGCAGCACACTTTTTGTTTTGTTTTGGTGCCACTCTCTACACTGGGCCTATTTCTCTGATTATGTAAAAATGTAAAGACCAGGATATACCTGAAGAATTCGTGTTAGTGGGGAAAAAGCAAAGATTTGTGGGCATCAAAGTGGGCTAGTGTGTTGTCAGGAAAACAGAATTGAATTCATATTTTGTTTGCAGCTACTGGTGACCCGCATGGAGTTTTGGCTGGCCTGTCTCTTCTGATATATAATTGTTTAATTTTAAGCATAAGAATTTTGACACCCTGATAATATTACTTTTCAGAGTTTCTGTACCACAATTATTATAGGTTTCTTGTAGCAATGATAGTATTTGAGGTAATAACTTACTGGAGGGCATGACAAAGACCCTTCAGAGCCTTTAGAATACTCAAAAAGTTGGGTCGGTAATCTCCTAGATCTAAGAAACAAAAATTTGAAAAGACTATTTGAAATTTCACATCCCATTAATTTTATACATAATTCCAGCAGACTAACAAATCTTTTTTTTCTTTTTTCTCTTTTTTTTTTTGCCTTTCAGGGTATCTATTTTAAGGCCTTTTTTGAGACAAAAATAGGGGGAACTACTGTTAATGTGTAAGACCATATTCCTGTTGCTCTGTATGTTAAATTTAAACAAGTTAAGCTTGGTCCTATCAGGCTAGTTCAAGGGGTTCTTGTTCCAGAAGGACATGAGCTATCTAAAAGTATTGAACATCACTCAAATATGTGCTTTTCACTGTTGCGTGGATTTGAATCTCTCTTCCATCCCTTGGCATTTTTTTGTGATATGATCTTAATTGAAAATATTTCAGGGGAGTATCTAATCTTTAGGAGTTTGAGGGGTTGACTAATGGAGGTTCAAGTGGCTTTTATTGTTCAAAATTTCTGTGGAATTCCAGAAAGAGGAAAAAGGCTTCAATAATACTTTAAGAAAAACCAAAATGTTATAGAGCTTGGAAGGTAAACCTATGTATATTATTTGTCTGCTTATCTGTCCATCCATCCTTTGTCCATCTGTCTACCTCACCATCGCCCCCATCTGTCCATCCATCTGTCTATTTAAGAGATGATTGTGTTGTTGAAACCTGATTGCAGAATGACTGAGGGTTAGGGAGGATCTTATATAAGTACATTCCTGTTCTTCATTATATCTTCACTTGAAAGCGGATTTTTTTTCTTTACCTGAAAAATAGCTACTTCTGCCATTATGTTTTGTAAGAATATTGCCCTTCTTATAAGTTACGTAACTGAAGAAACATGATGACTTAGTTAAGCTTGTATTCATATATTTTCCATTGATATTCAAATTCTTTCTTCCTGATATTAAATCTCTAATATTAGAAAAAATTTCTATCATTTTCCCCTCAAATCTTTTATGATTTTGAAAAACTAAAAGTAGTAGGGCAATTTAGTCCCAAAGCTCGTTGGTTATGTTTATCCAAACTATACTTCATC